>JAHPZR010042830.1:0-13493 GCA_019787425.1 Platygyra sinensis | reverse complement strand
GTTGGGGATTTATCGAGTCTCCTCTTCCCTTGCGGTGCCATTGCTGCAAACTTGATGTACAGCTACGTTTTGGCTGCATGTCCTCTTCACTGTCCAGATCAGTAATACTTCTGCATTCGTATAAAGTGAACTTGCATAATTTGAGCAAAAGAGCTAGAATATGATTGCAGTACCCAACCTGGCCAGCAACACAGGAGCAAGAGGCATCAATGACTTCCCCGCTTAAAATACACAATGCAACCTTTAAGTTGTGCGGAGGATCATTTTTTCGAAAACTATGGTGGCAATGACAATGGAAATAAAAATAGTTATCGTCGCTTGCTGCCGACAAGTCCTTCAAATATTCATCGTTGAGAAACGTTGTAGCTTTTCGCACACTAGTCGGTACAGAGTGATTGCTTCTGGAGTCTATGTTTTTACCCGATTTGGAGACATGATTGTTCATCTCAGCACGGGTAAAAAAAGGCATTCGTTTTAAGTCGCTAGACCAGCCTTCTGAAGGGTACTTTGGTCGAGGTGTCGAATCGGAAATTACTGTCGAACTGTCGGTGTCTCTTTCCTTACGCTTTGTGTAAATGCTATGAGGATCTGGATCCACAATATTTTGATCAAGCCCCTTTTTGATATACTCTTCAACCCTTTAATTAAATAAAGAAATGACAAAGCAATCTCCTTAATTTAGAAGGCTACAACTTAGGCTTAGTTTCGGGATTTATTGCACGTGTAAATATGTGACAAGCTGTTATAAGCGAAATTGGAAGCAATCTCGCGACTAGCCTTTTCACTAACGCTGCTTTTGTTTTTAAACCTTTCAAAGAATCTCCTCTGCATTTCAGCCAAAAACGAAGTCCGTCGTTTTTTAATGCAGCTGGGGCTCTACCGGCAAGAGAAGCTCCGGGAATATCGTCCTCGGTTAGCACATGTGCAGCCATTCGTGAAGATCAAAACATCAGGGAAAAGTCACCCGTGGCCCAACTAGCCTCGACTTCGCGCAACTCGCCCCGGGCTTCCCGAGTGGTCCGCCATATTTGCATTCGGTGTATCAGCATGAACAGCAAGGGGGAAAAAAGATTAATTTGGGGCGTGACGTTTCTCAGTCACAAACCCGGACAACGGGATCCAATGTACGTCCTAGCCGTAAATTAGTTGAGTTAATGTTCATCATCAGAGAGGTCAACTCTGATATGCCTATCTATATAAACAGAACAAATGCTGGAAAAAATCAAATGCCCCGAGCGGGATTCGAACCCACGACACCCCGATCTCATGAAAGGTGCTCTAACCACTGAGCTACCGAGGCAACCACAGTGGAGTGAGTCGAATATTGGCTACAAAGGAACATCGATTACCAGACATTTGCTCCCAGGCCTCTCGGACTGGGAATTACTTCTGTTGATCGTCGAGACGAAAGCTCATCGGACCAGATGTTAAGTAGAACCTTACACATTATGTAACATGGCATATTTCGAACATATTGTTCATCATCAGAGAGGTCAACTCTGATATGCCTATCTATATAAACAGAACAAATGCTGGAAAAAATCAAATGCCCCGAGCGGGCATTTGATTTTTTCCAGCATTTGTTCTGTTTATATAGATAGGCATATCAGAGTTGACCTCTCTGATGATGAACAATATGTTCGAAATATGCCATGTTACATAATTAGTTGAGTTAAGTATCCCGATTAAGTTTGATAAAAATTGAGCCACTTGCAATCGAAAAATTCGAAAATTCAAGGCAAAGTATGTCAAATTAATATGATGCGTGCATGTGAGGTAGATTCGTCAAGACCAGTAACAGTCAGTCTATGGATCATATAATGATCCTGACATTTAGAGGAAAGCAAAAAGGCTGAATGAAAAATGTTACAAAGGCCTTTCCAAGGTAAAATCGCTTAAAAATCTCACCAGAAATTTTCAAAATTGTTTCTAAATATCTGGAAAAAGAGCCATGTTTGAAACATGACAAGGCCAAAATTCCACATGCGGGAGTTAAAAAGTATGTAAGATATATTTTACATTAGTATAAATTTACCGTAGTCTATTGTGAATCCGTGAATTTGATTGGCTATATTACCGTTAATTATCTGCTGATAGTCAACAGTTACGCATCGGTGCACATTACGCATCACGTTTGAACCTGATGTAACATAATAAAACAGTTCTTTTCTACTCGTTACTTGACATTTTTTTCTTTTTATGCAATGAGTGAGACTGCGGTAAATTTATACTAAAACAATTAGACTACTCGCCCTCGTTTTCTACGAGCGATAGTCAACTCGGCTGCGCCTCGTTGACTATCTGCTCGTAGAAAACTCGGGCTCGTAGTTTAATTGTTAAATAGTAGTTCTCTATTCAGTGTTTCAGGCGTTGTACCATTTGAAGCGTATAGCACAATGCAGAGAAAGAAGGATTCAGATCCAGTTTAACAGCACCCGCCATTTTGAAAAATGTCTGCGTTTAGTACATGCTTTATGTCATTCAAGACGAATACCGCTGAACTAAATTGTTTCTAGCGTGGAAAAGATGGAAAACACAAGGCTTGCCTCCAAAAAAGCTACAAATATTTATCAGAGAGTTGTCCCTTAACTTTCAAACTATCTTTACATTTTGTAAAATTATCGCGATCTCCTAAACATTTCAAAACCTATCAGATATTTGTAAAAACGGCCTGTAATTTATGTTAAAGAGAAACTTTCATTGAGAAGCGAATGTACTTACTTCCGCAATCCTCGACTCCCTTGGCTCCACTGATAACAGTAAGAGTGCCTTGTGGACAACTGAGACATTCTTTGTTTCGTTGTTCTGACGAGTAGGTTCCAGTGGGACAGTTGAAGCATTTAGCTATGCCAGTTGAAGAATACGATCCTGGGCCGCATTCATCTGAAATGGTTAAAACGATACGTATTTTTGTTTTAATTACTACGGTGTATGCAATTCGTCTTATTATACTAGCTGAGAGCAGGCCAATTTATCGTTGATGTTTAATTTACGCTACAGTGCAAAATAATGCGCGTGCTTTTCGCATCAGCCATTAACCCATCAACCGGGCTGGCTCCCCTCATGTAATACCGGCCTGAAAGTCATCTCGGCACACCGAGGCAACCCGGCTAACCGGGCCAGCCCGGCCCATGTAATCAGGCCCTAAGACGTTTTGTTACTTAGTATCGCTGAGTATTTTTACGAGTTGTGCCGTGTTTTGACAAGCCCGTCGGGCGAATCAATATACAAACAACAAGTAAAAATTCTCAGCTATACTACACAATAAAACGTCTAATAAGAGATTTATTATCCAACACGCCAAAGTTTTATGTCCGTGCGGGCGAATTTCGCGGATATTTATTTACCGGGAATGCGTGAAAGAAGTATGCGAGGCGAAACGGAATTGGCGGGGGAAATCCAGTTAACTGATTGGTCAATAGCAAACAAAACTTTCTGACCGGTCCTCTGGAGAGCAAATACCGCGTGATATTTGTACTCGTTTTGGGCGTTATTTGTACTCTACGAGGTGCAGCTGGATAATACAAGGATTTACACTACTGGTAATATTTGAAAATTCTTCGAAATTGCACTCGCCCAAAAAGGCTCGCGCAATTAACAGAGAATTTTCAAGTACATTTCGTAGCACAAATACTTAATTGCAATTGCAGTCATACGATCACCTATACTAATGTAGAGGAAAGCAACACAGAATTTTCCCAGGTACGCGCGGTAGAATACTCGCTAATTGCAATGTTAGTATGCGACCACCGATCGGATTTGCACAGTCACTGGGAGTCAAAGATATTCATGACGCGCTGTCCTTACTATCTGCATATTTCTATTTCCTGCGGTATTAGAACATTTTTTTCTTCCATTTGAAGTAAAAGGACCATGAGACGCCCTCTCCAAGATGTCCTAGATGATGAGCGCAACTGCTTTGATTCCCTGCAGGCACGTGTCAAAGAGGGAATCAGGCGTTGGACGAAATAAGCAAACAGTTGAGATGCCTCCATGAAATTATAACAGATCTTCATTGATAGTAAACGTTTTTGCTTGTTCCATCCCTATGTAAGGATGACTTTGACCCTATGATACCCCACGTTGATTTTTTTTGTTCATTTTTGGACAATGTGGAGATAGTAGCACATAAAATCTACTTCTGGAAAGGAAAATTGGGGTCACCGAACAGCCAGGCAAAGCCATACCAATGGCCATCTGCCCTATCATTGCTCATTTTATTAATTAGCGCGCGCATTGATGGGTGACGTGCCGTGTGAAATTGGTTGCGCAGTAAGGATGCGCAGAAACAATTAGCGCGAACGTCCTTAAGACTGTTTCGCCCACGTGAGTTATTTATCGAACAGTGGCGACAAGTACAGACAGATTATAAATACCTGTACAAGCTGTAAAATTGTGTTTCCTTGTTCCTAGAGTCCATGTCCCTTCTGGGCACTGCTCACAGGCCAGAGCACCTTCGCTGGGACTGTACGTGCCTTCTGGACACAGCAGACAGTCATCTGCGCTCCTGTCGTAATACGTTCCCACAGGACAGCGAGCTAAAAAGAAAACTCCCTCGTTGCTTACGACTTTAGCATACCTCGTTATACTAACGATCTATACGTTTTTAATGATGAGTTACAGCAATGGAACTGCGCTCAAACAGGTATTATACGGTGGCAATTAGCAAATGGCCAAAAATATTGTAGGATCATGACGAGATGATAACACGCGTGAAAAACGCAGTGCGCATGCGTGCCTTCTCTGCTTCCGGCGCGAATTTGCCATTGAAATTATACGCGATATCAAAACAAACTAGATTCCGGCCGCGAAATTCAAAAAAGTAAGCTCCACACACAAAAGATAAGCTTAGAATTTCACGAACACAAAGTTTATTAATTGCTTTAGTTTCTCTCTTTTGCACCACATACTTTTCTCCTTGCACCAAAGCCGAAAATCATGTTTGAAAGTCCACGCTCTCTTTTGTTTCATTCTGAAGTCGAACATAAACACTGAGAACGGCGATGCACGAATTTTTCTAAATGAGCGGCTTTCTTTTACGATCGCCGCGAACTCTCTAGAAATCCTTCCTCCAGTGCATACCTGGAGGTTGAACGTTTCCTGCTTTGAAGTTTTGGATGCTAATAAAGTTCGATTTTAGCTCAAAAAAAGGCGTTCTTGTTGTGAAGTTCGCATTCGCAACCGCCAGTTTGAAAATAGAGACCTTGCGCACGCGCAGACGTTTTGCACGCGTGTTCGAGATGATAGGCTTAAGAAAGATAATCACCAGAGTGCTAAACACCATGGCTGGTTCCAGCTAGTCTCCTTCACAAGTGTTATTAGGTTCGTCACGCAACGCTTCTCCCCCACTAATTAGTGGGGAGAAGCGTTGCGTGATGACCCTAGAAAAGGCTGCGAAGGAGACTAGGTTCCAGCATGATGTTAGATCTCTTATCTACCTATCAGTAACTTGACTGTCATTGAATATCTGTTTTGAAATGGTCTAGATAAAAGATAAGACAAACTATAGTATTCGTAAAAAGTAGACAACAACTTTAAGTTTGCAAGACTTGTTTCAATCGATCATCGATCTTCAGTAGCAAGTGTTCGTTACAGTGCTAATTTGAATTTTTGTCAAATTCAAAATTTGAACTTTCGCTAATACATTGCAGTTAGAATTTTAAATTACCGTTAAACCTTACAAGAGTGCATGCTTAGTACAAGCAATCGAAAAATGCGCGTGCAATCAGTGTATCAAATGAAAAAAAACAAACTAAGTGCTTAATGGCAGAAATTACTAAAGCAGTACTAAACGCAGACATTTTTCAAAATGGCGGGTGCTGTTAAACTGGATCTGAATCCTTCTTTCTCTGCATTGTGCTATACGCTTCAAATGGTACAACGCCTGAAACACTGAATAGAGAACTACTATTTAACAATTAAACTACGAGCCCGAGTTTTCTACGAGCAGATAGTCAACGAGGCGCAGCCGAGTTGACTATCGCTCGTAGAAAACGAGGGCGAGTAGTCTAATTGTTTTAGTATAAATTTACCGCAGTCTCACTCATTGCATAAAAAGAAAAAAATGTCAAGTAACGAGTAGAAAAGAACTGTTTTATTATGTTACATCAGGTTCAAAACGTGATGCGTAATGTGCACCGATGCGTAACTGTTGACTATCAGCAGATAATTAACGGTAATATAGCCAATCAAATTCACGGATTCACAATAGACTACGGTAAATTTATACTAATGTAAAATATATCTTACATACTTTTTAAACTCCCGCATGTGGAATTTTGGCCTTGTCATGTTTCAAACATGGCTCTTTTTCCAGATATTTAGAAACAATTTTGAAAATTTCTGGTGAGATTTTTAAGCGATTTTACCTTGGAAAGGCCTTTGTAACATTTTTCATTCAGCCTTTTTGCTTTCCTCTAAATGTCAGGATCATTATATGATCCATAGACTGACTGTTACTGGTCTTGACGAATCTACCTCACATGCACGCATCATATTAATTTGACATACTTTGCCTTGAATTTTCGAATTTTTCGATTGCAAGTGGCTCAATTTTTATCAAACTTAATCGGGATACTTAACTCAACTAATTATGTAACATGGCATATTTCGAACATATTGTTCATCATCAGAGAGGTCAACTCTGATATGCCTATCTATATAAACAGAACAAATGCTGGAAAAAATCAAATGCCCGCTCGGGGCATTTGATTTTTTCCAGCATTTGTTCTGTTTATATAGATAGGCATATCAGAGTTGACCTCTCTGATGATGAACAATATGTTCGAAATATGCCATGTTACATAATTAGTTGAGTTAAGTATCCCGATTAAGTTTGATAAAAATTGAGCCACTTGCAATCGAAAAATTCGAAAATTCAAGGCAAAGTATGTCAAATTAATATGATGCGTGCATGTGAGGTAGATTCGTCAAGACCAGTAACAGTCAGTCTATGGATCATATAATGATCCTGACATTTAGAGGAAAGCAAAAAGGCTGAATGAAAAATGTTACAAAGGCCTTTCCAAGGTAAAATCGCTTAAAAATCTCACCAGAAATTTTCAAAATTGTTTCTAAATATCTGGAAAAAGAGCCATGTTTGAAACATGACAAGGCCAAAATTCCACATGCGGGAGTTAAAAAGTATGTAAGATATATTTTACATTAGTATAAATTTACCGTAGTCTATTGTGAATCCGTGAATTTGATTGGCTATATTACCGTTAATTATCTGCTGATAGTCAACAGTTACGCATCGGTGCACATTACGCATCACGTTTGAACCTGATGTAACATAATAAAACAGTTCTTTTCTACTCGTTACTTGACATTTTTTTCTTTTTATGCAATGAGTGAGACTGCGGTAAATTTATACTAAAACAATTAGACTACTCGCCCTCGTTTTCTACGAGCGATAGTCAACTCGGCTGCGCCTCGTTGACTATCTGCTCGTAGAAAACTCGGGCTCGTAGTTTAATTGTTAAATAGTAGTTCTCTATTCAGTGTTTCAGGCGTTGTACCATTTGAAGCGTATAGCACAATGCAGAGAAAGAAGGATTCAGATCCAGTTTAACAGCACCCGCCATTTTGAAAAATGTCTGCGTTTAGTACTGCTTTAGTAATTTCTGCCATTAAGCACTTAGTTTGTTTTTTTTCATTTGATACACTGATTGCACGCGCATTTTTCGATTGCTTGTACTAAGCATGCACTCTTGTAAGGTTTAACGGTAATTTAAAATTCTAACTGCAATGTATTAGCGAAAGTTCAAATTTTGAATTTGACAAAAATTCAAATTAGCACTGTAACGAACACTTGCTACTGAAGATCGATGATCGATTGAAACAAGTCTTGCAAACTTAAAGTTGTTGTCTACTTTTTACGAATACTATAGTTTGTCTTATCTTTTATCTAGACCATTTCAAAACAGATATTCAATGACAGTCAAGTTACTGATAGGTAGATAAGAGATCTAACATCATGCTGGAACCTAGTCTCCTTCGCAGCCTTTTCTAGGGTCATCACGCAACGCTTCTCCCCCACTAATTAGTGGGGGAGAAGCGTTGCGTGACGAACCTAATAACACTTGTGAAGGAGACTAGCTGGAACCAGCCATGGTGTTTAGCACTCTGGTGATTATCTTTCTTAAGCCTATCATCTCGAACACGCGTGCAAAACGTCTGCGCGTGCGCAAGGTCTCTATTTTCAAACTGGCGGTTGCGAATGCGAACTTCACAACAAGAACGCCTTTTTTTGAGCTAAAATCGAACTTTATTAGCATCCAAAACTTCAAAGCAGGAAACGTTCAACCTCCAGGTATGCACTGGAGGAAGGATTTCTAGAGAGTTCGCGGCGATCGTAAAAGAAAGCCGCTCATTTAGAAAAATTCGTGCATCGCCGTTCTCAGTGTTTATGTTCGACTTCAGAATGAAACAAAAGAGAGCGTGGACTTTCAAACATGATTTTCGGCTTTGGTGCAAGGAGAAAAGTATGTGGTGCAAAAGAGAGAAACTAAAGCAATTAATAAACTTTGTGTTCGTGAAATTCTAAGCTTATCTTTTGTGTGTGGAGCTTACTTTTTTGAATTTCGCGGCCGGAATCTAGTTTGTTTTGATATCGCGTATAATTTCAATGGCAAATTCGCGCCGGAAGCAGAGAAGGCACGCATGCGCACTGCGTTTTTCACGCGTGTTATCATCTCGTCATGATCCTACAATATTTTTGGCCATTTGCTAATTGCCACCGTATAATACCTGTTTGAGCGCAGTTCCATTGCTGTAACTCATCATTAAAAACGTATAGATCGTTAGTATAACGAGGTATGCTAAAGTCGTAAGCAACGAGGGAGTTTTCTTTTTAGCTCGCTGTCCTGTGGGAACGTATTACGACAGGAGCGCAGATGACTGTCTGCTGTGTCCAGAAGGCACGTACAGTCCCAGCGAAGGTGCTCTGGCCTGTGAGCAGTGCCCAGAAGGGACATGGACTCTAGGAACAAGGAAACACAATTTTACAGCTTGTACAGGTATTTATAATCTGTCTGTACTTGTCGCCACTGTTCGATAAATAACTCACGTGGGCGAAACAGTCTTAAGGACGTTCGCGCTAATTGTTTCTGCGCATCCTTACTGCGCAACCAATTTCACACGGCACGTCACCCATCAATGCGCGCGCTAATTAATAAAATGAGCAATGATAGGGCAGATGGCCATTGGTATGGCTTTGCCTGGCTGTTCGGTGACCCCAATTTTCCTTTCCAGAAGTAGATTTTATGTGCTACTATCTCCACATTGTCCAAAAATGAACAAAAAAAATCAACGTGGGGTATCATAGGGTCAAAGTCATCCTTACATAGGGATGGAACAAGCAAAAACGTTTACTATCAATGAAGATCTGTTATAATTTCATGGAGGCATCTCAACTGTTTGCTTATTTCGTCCAACGCCTGATTCCCTCTTTGACACGTGCCTGCAGGGAATCAAAGCAGTTGCGCTCATCATCTAGGACATCTTGGAGAGGGCGTCTCATGGTCCTTTTACTTCAAATGGAAGAAAAAAATGTTCTAATACCGCAGGAAATAGAAATATGCAGATAGTAAGGACAGCGCGTCATGAATATCTTTGACTCCCAGTGACTGTGCAAATCCGATCGGTGGTCGCATACTAACATTGCAATTAGCGAGTATTCTACCGCGCGTACCTGGGAAAATTCTGTGTTGCTTTCCTCTACATTAGTATAGGTGATCGTATGACTGCAATTGCAATTAAGTATTTGTGCTACGAAATGTACTTGAAAATTCTCTGTTAATTGCGCGAGCCTTTTTGGGCGAGTGCAATTTCGAAGAATTTTCAAATATTACCAGTAGTGTAAATCCTTGTATTATCCAGCTGCACCTCGTAGAGTACAAATAACGCCCAAAACGAGTACAAATATCACGCGGTATTTGCTCTCCAGAGGACCGGTCAGAAAGTTTTGTTTGCTATTGACCAATCAGTTAACTGGATTTCCCCCGCCAATTCCGTTTCGCCTCGCATACTTCTTTCACGCATTCCCGGTAAATAAATATCCGCGAAATTCGCCCGCACGGACATAAAACTTTGGCGTGTTGGATAATAAATCTCTTATTAGACGTTTTATTGTGTAGTATAGCTGAGAATTTTTACTTGTTGTTTGTATATTGATTCGCCCGACGGGCTTGTCAAAACACGGCACAACTCGTAAAAATACTCAGCGATACTAAGTAACAAAACGTCTTAGGGCCTGATTACATGGGCCGGGCTGGCCCGGTTAGCCGGGTTGCCTCGGTGTGCCGAGATGACTTTCAGGCCGGTATTACATGAGGGGAGCCAGCCCGGTTGATGGGTTAATGGCTGATGCGAAAAGCACGCGCATTATTTTGCACTGTAGCGTAAATTAAACATCAACGATAAATTGGCCTGCTCTCAGCTAGTATAATAAGACGAATTGCATACACCGTAGTAATTAAAACAAAAATACGTATCGTTTTAACCATTTCAGATGAATGCGGCCCAGGATCGTATTCTTCAACTGGCATAGCTAAATGCTTCAACTGTCCCACTGGAACCTACTCGTCAGAACAACGAAACAAAGAATGTCTCAGTTGTCCACAAGGCACTCTTACTGTTATCAGTGGAGCCAAGGGAGTCGAGGATTGCGGAAGTAAGTACATTCGCTTCTCAATGAAAGTTTCTCTTTAACATAAATTACAGGCCGTTTTTACAAATATCTGATAGGTTTTGAAATGTTTAGGAGATCGCGATAATTTTACAAAATGTAAAGATAGTTTGAAAGTTAAGGGACAACTCTCTGATAAATATTTGTAGCTTTTTTGGAGGCAAGCCTTGTGTTTTCCATCTTTTCCACGCTAGAAACAATTTAGTTCAGCGGTATTCGTCTTGAATGACATAAAGCATGTACTAAACGCAGACATTTTTCAAAATGGCGGGTGCTGTTAAACTGGATCTGAATCCTTCTTTCTCTGCATTGTGCTATACGCTTCAAATGGTACAACGCCTGAAACACTGAATAGAGAACTACTATTTAACAATTAAACTACGAGCCCGAGTTTTCTACGAGCAGATAGTCAACGAGGCGCAGCCGAGTTGACTATCGCTCGTAGAAAACGAGGGCGAGTAGTCTAATTGTTTTAGTATAAATTTACCGCAGTCTCACTCATTGCATAAAAAGAAAAAAATGTCAAGTAACGAGTAGAAAAGAACTGTTTTATTATGTTACATCAGGTTCAAACGTGATGCGTAATGTGCACCGATGCGTAACTGTTGACTATCAGCAGATAATTAACGGTAATATAGCCAATCAAATTCACGGATTCACAATAGACTACGGTAAATTTATACTAATGTAAAATATATCTTACATACTTTTTAACTCCCGCATGTGGAATTTTGGCCTTGTCATGTTTCAAACATGGCTCTTTTTCCAGATATTTAGAAACAATTTTGAAAATTTCTGGTGAGATTTTTAAGCGATTTTACCTTGGAAAGGCCTTTGTAACATTTTTCATTCAGCCTTTTTGCTTTCCTCTAAATGTCAGGATCATTATATGATCCATAGACTGACTGTTACTGGTCTTGACGAATCTACCTCACATGCACGCATCATATTAATTTGACATACTTTGCCTTGAATTTTCGAATTTTTCGATTGCAAGTGGCTCAATTTTATCAAACTTAATCGGGATACTTAACTCAACTAATTATGTAACATGGCATATTTCGAACATATTGTTCATCATCAGAGAGGTCAACTCTGATATGCCTATCTATATAAACAGAACAAATGCTGGAAAAAATCAAATGCCCGCTCGGGGCATTTGATTTTTTCCAGCATTTGTTCTGTTTATATAGATAGGCATATCAGAGTTGACCTCTCTGATGATGAACAATATGTTCGAAATATGCCATGTTACATAATGTGTAAGGTTCTACTTAACATCTGGTCCGATGAGCTTTCGTCTCGACGATCAACAGAAGTAATTCCCAGTCCGAGAGGCCTGGGAGCAAATGTCTGGTAATCGATGTTCCTTTGTAGCCAATATTCGACTCACTCCACTGTGGTTGCCTCGGTAGCTCAGTGGTTAGAGCACCTTTCATGAGATCGGGGTGTCGTGGGTTCGAATCCCGCTCGGGGCATTTGATTTTTTCCAGCATTTGTTCTGTTTATATAGATAGGCATATCAGAGTTGACCTCTCTGATGATGAACATTAACTCAACTAATTTACGGCTAGGACGTACATTGGATCCCGTTGTCCGGGTTTGTGACTGAGAAACGTCACGCCCCAAATTAATCTTTTTTCCCCCTTGCTGTTCATGCTGATACACCGAATGCAAATATGGCGGACCACTCGGGAAGCCCGGGGCGAGTTGCGCGAAGTCGAGGCTAGTTGGGCCACGGGTGACTTTTCCCTGATGTTTTGATCTTCACGAATGGCTGCACATGTGCTAACCGAGGACGATATTCCCGGAGCTTCTCTTGCCGGTAGAGCCCCAGCTGCATTAAAAAACGACGGACTTCGTTTTTGGCTGAAATGCAGAGGAGATTCTTTGAAAGGTTTAAAAACAAAAGCAGCGTTAGTGAAAAGGCTAGTCGCGAGATTGCTTCCAATTTCGCTTATAACAGCTTGTCACATATTTACACGTGCAATAAATCCCGAAACTAAGCCTAAGTTGTAGCCTTCTAAATTAAGGAGATTGCTTTGTCATTTCTTTATTTAATTAAAGGGTTGAAGAGTATATCAAAAAGGGGCTTGATCAAAATATTGTGGATCCAGATCCTCATAGCATTTACACAAAGCGTAAGGAAAGAGACACCGACAGTTCGACAGTAATTTCCGATTCGACACCTCGACCAAAGTACCCTTCAGAAGGCTGGTCTAGCGACTTAAAACGAATGCCTTTTTTTACCCGTGCTGAGATGAACAATCATGTCTCCAAATCGGGTAAAAACATAGACTCCAGAAGCAATCACTCTGTACCGACTAGTGTGCGAAAAGCTACAACGTTTCTCAACGATGAATATTTGAAGGACTTGTCGGCAGCAAGCGACGATAACTATTTTTATTTCCATTGTCATTGCCACCATAGTTTTCGAAAAAATGATCCTCCGCACAACTTAAAGGTTGCATTGTGTATTTTAAGCGGGGAAGTCATTGATGCCTCTTGCTCCTGTGTTGCTGGCCAGGTTGGGTACTGCAATCATATTCTAGCTCTTTTGCTCAAATTATGCAAGTTCACTTTATACGAATGCAGAAGTATTACTGATCTGGACAGTGAAGAGGACATGCAGCCAAAACGTAGCTGTACATCAAGTTTGCAGCAATGGCACCGCAAGGGAAGAGGAGACTCGATAAATCCCCAACCGGTAATGGAAGTATTGGTAACCAAAACTTCCTTAGATCAAGACCAGCCATCAAAATCGAGAGCCCCTGGTGTTAAATGTCTACTCTACGAGGCAAGG
>JAHPZR010042829.1:0-19371 GCA_019787425.1 Platygyra sinensis | reverse complement strand
GTCAGTCAGTCAGTGGTCAGTGAGTCAGTGAGTCAGTGAGTCCGTCAGTTAGTCAGCCATCCCAGCCTTTTCCACCTCCACTTTCTTGATTCCTATTTGCTCTTTTGCTTTTCTTTGTTGAGTTAAAGTCGCAGAAGTGTTGGGTAAGTGAAACTGCCATCTTTAATTAAGATAAACCATAATTTTAATTAGCTATTGCCGTAATCTTTGAATTGCTTTGTTTTTTACAACAATATTTGAAGTAGCCGTCGTTGTCCATTGATCTTTGTCAAACAGAAAAAAAAAAAATAGATAGATAGATTAACATTCTGCCTAACGTGGAGCCTCTAATTAATCAGGTTACCGTTTTTACGCGAGAAAAAGACTACCCATTAGATACCGGCCTGTCTTATGAAAAGAGATTCGATTGCAAGTAATCAAACCAAATATTTATACCTCCCAAGTCAAATGCGTTTTCCGATTGGAGGAAAATGCGTCAGGTGTCCGTGGGTCAAAACTCAGTAACTTATTAGGACATAGGCAAAGTGGGCCATTTTCTCCTATTTTTTGGGTCGCTGCGTTTTTCCCAAACTTCGAGTTTCGTCGAAATGTTTTTGCGGAAATTTAGAGAGCCCAGTATGGGGGCGCCATTTTGGTGAAGCTCTTTGCTCAACACAATGGCGGCCTGAAAATGGTGGAAACATCTAAAGCTTATTTGGGCTATCTGGGGCGACTGATGTTCCAAATTGAACCGACAAAAGCTTTACAAAAGCACCTTTTCCTAACACACTCAAAAAGGCTAAAAATTACAAAGAAAAGTGGAATATTTTCCACAAACACGATCGGAGCGGTTTGTACCCCCGCTTTAACTCTGAATTTCAACGCGGTTGTTTCCAAGCAAGAACGCTATTGAGCTGAAAAGCTGTAAACAGATATAAATTTAGGTATTCCTGTGTCTAATGAGGATGAAGACTTTCATGGCTCTTTAGTTTTGGATTTTGAATTTATGACATAGAGTGAAAGACGATCATCTGATTTTTTTCAAAAACAGAAAAAATAAAATAGTCATGTACTTCCGCGTATATAAATCCAATATTTTGTTTGATGAAAGTGTAGGATTAAATCAGGAACGGTTTCCGTTTCCCTTTTCACTTTATTACTCCTCTATAAAGCGTCTTTTTCTTTTCTTTCGTGTTAAAAACCGCAGAAGTGTTGCGTAAGTGAAACTGCCATCTTTAATTAATGTAAACTGTAAATTTAATTAGCTATTGCCGTAATCTTTGAATTGTTTGTTTTTTACAACTGTATTTGAAGTAGCCGTCGCTATCAATTTATTTTGTTTTTCAAAAAAAAGCAGAATAAAAATGGATATATACTTTCGCGTATATACGTCTAAGATTTTGTTTGATGTAAGTCTATAATTAATCAGATAAGGTATTTATTTGGGACGATAAAGAGACGACGCTTTCGGTGCCACCTCTCTTGTGACGGTCAACTGGAACTGACATAATTAATAACGAAGAGCTGAAGTTTAACTGCAAGTCAAATTAAAATATTTAATTTTGGCTTCCACATTTTTTTGATATTATTATATTTGACCTGAGAACAATGTAAAGATTCGATTCGAGGAGAACGCCTCACGTGTCGTGGGTCAAAACTCTTTAACTCCCTAGGGAAGCAACAACATGAGGTTTCGACTCGCACGTGATTAGATTGTGCTCCTTTATACCGCAGTAAATTTGTGAGCCAGAAGGCGTAAAGGAAACGATTTCTTTGCAATTTTTTTCCAGTTTTAAGTTAAAGGTATAATAAAACACTTAACGTGGCCGAACACAGTTTTCAAGCGCCTATGCCTAATCCATCATAACTTTTAAACTATTTATGCTTTGGCGCCCATTTTTCGCAAGAGTCGAGGTTAACCACAGAAATATTTATTCTCGCATTTTGACTAGGGTGTGTGCTGTTGCCATGGCAACGGGGCTGGTTAAAAACAAGGCTTAAATAATGGTTTTTGTTGATTTAAAAAAAATCCAGTCGTTAGATTGTTTTCATATTTTGCAAACTAAGAATTGACATTAAATCCCTTCTGTGAACACGGTTCTAATAAGATTTTGACATAGGCGATTTCGTAATTCGCCGTTAATCGTTTTCTGTATTATTAAAAATTCCCTATGTCAAAATTCATATTTTTTTGATAGATCATTCACGTGGTCTCCGATCTATTTTTCTGCCTAATTTCTTAAAATTCTAACGACTGGATCGTTAGAAATCGGCATGTTTCTGCTAAAGCAATCGGTGTCAATTTTTCGAGCAACTGCGCATGCGTTGCATTTAACTGGGTTCTTTCGGTAACAAACAAAAGCTGAAAATTGCTGGGTTCTTTGCATCGTTACCTTTTCTAACATATCTCTGTAATAAAAGACTAAAGCCATCAATACACTGCGTTCAATTATAGAGAAAAATAGCACAGATAGTGCGGGTGTTGAGTAAATGAAATGATCGCTCTACTAACGGTATGTTTGTTTTTTGAAATCCTTGTGCACGTGCTAAATATTGCATCAGCGAAAGCACGCGCGAAAACTGTGTTCGGCAACCTTAATGGGCGGAGCTCGACCTCAATGTTTGACAGTCTCGGAGAAACAAAGGTGACTGTTTCCTTTGGCGCCAGTTAGTTAGTGCCTATTAATTAAGTCTCCTTTTTAATCTTAATTGATTAAACATTAGAAGTTTTAATTGAAAAATGACTTGCAAAGAGGAATCTAGATCTTGTCAGCTTTGTTGTAAAGGCTTCCCGGTTTGTGATTCTTTTAAGTGAATTTAGGGTGTGACATTAAGGTTTATAACAGCACCTCTCAAAGTTGAGGTCCCATTCACCCTGGTGATTTGGAAGAGAACAGATCGAAACTGAGGAACTAGAGCTGTCAAAAAATAAAATTCACCCGGAAACATGCACTCAATTTGTCAAATTTTGAAACAACAGGCAAATGAACATCAGGACGAATGCGTATACAAAATGTAGTCATTGCTGTCTACTTTTGGTAAAGGGCCTAAATAAAAATTAGCTCAAGAAAAGTAACTAAGTGATGAATTGACCAAATTTAATATCTGTTTTAACTCGGTCCTTTTCTTCGCAATAAAAACAAAAATTCCTGGCTTTTTGTATTTTACCATCTTTAGCTCCGACACAGATAAATTTCATGCATGATTTGAGATCGATAACAAACTATTAATTTACCTTCAATTGAACGCAGACGAGCCGATTTCCTTTCAGGGACAATATAACATTACAATTTTTGTGTTAACTTTTCATTACATGTTCATATTTAATTTAATATTCCTTGAGGTACAATGCTAACAATAATCGTTGTTTTTATTTGTTTCGATAGTTGTAAGCTTTTGTTGGCATCATCGTCAACTTAAATGGCTTTTCTACTTCTACTTTTTTATTCCTCTATTTACGCATCTTTTGCTTCTCTTTGTGAGTCAAAATCGCAGAGGTGTTGGGTCTGTGAAACTGCCATCTTTAATTAATGTAAACCGTAATTTAATTAGCTATATTGCCGTAATCTTTGAATTGTTTTGTTTTTACAACTGTTTTTGGAGTAGCCGTCAAGGTCGATTTTTTTTTTTTCAAAAACACAAAAAATAGTTATGTACTTCTGCGTATATATATCTAACTTTTCTATTTGATGGAAGTCTAAAATTAATCAGATACGGTTTCTGTCTTAGGCGATGAAGAGACTACGCTTTCGGTGCCAGCTATCTTGTGACTTTCAACTGGAACTGACATAATCAATAACAAAAAGATGAAGTTCAATTGCCTCTAATTAATAAAGTTACTGTTCTACGCGGCAAAGAGACTGTACCTTCGATGCCGGCAATCTTATGAAAAGAGATTCAATTGCAAGGTAAACAAACCAAAATAATTAAGTCTCCTTTTATAATCTTATTTATTAGACGTTGTAATTAAACAATGATTTGTGAAAAGGAATCTAGACCTTGTCAGCTTTGTTATAAAGGCTTCCCGGCTTGTAATTGGTTCAAATGAATTTAGGATGTGTGACTGACTACCCGAGCGGGCAGGATGGGCTATCGTGCCCGCTCTAAGCTACCCGCTGTATCCCGCAAGAAATGTTTCTCCGAGAGCCATATAATAATTCATTTATAATAATTCATTTATTTATTTATCGACTCCGTCTCGGTCCATAAACACGCCAAAAAAGAACTTGACCGATATCCAGCCACCTTGACCTCAGACTTGGTCAATAACTCATATTTAATTAAGTTTCCTTTTTTAATCTTATCTGATTAGACCTTAGACGTCTTAACTGGCTTAACTGGCTTGTGATTGGTTGAAATGAATTAGGGTGTGACGTTAAGGTTTATAACAGCACCTCTCAGAGTTGGGGTCCCATTCAACCTGGTGATTTGGAAGAGAGCAGGTTGAGAATAACAAGAGGTGTAGAACTGATATCTCACTTTACGTCGACCATCATGGTCTAGAATCTTTCCCGATTTCGTTCCACAGAGTTTGATTAAGGTGCTGGCACACTAGGGGTCATTTTACAGCTACATGACCCTGGAACATGAAGCAGTTTTAAAATCATATTCCATACATATAACGCGGCATAGAGCGGGAACCTATAGCAGGGACACGAAGCATCTACCAAATCACAACATGAACACACAAAACAAACTGCGCCATAAACTTGTCCCTGGGGCATCTATCCATTTTACTCACACACTACGGGCATTTTACATGCATGTGTACCGGGGACAGGCAGCGGGTACAAAATCACAACTAACACAGACAATTGAGCAAAGCAGCGGGAACACGTCCCAGGGACTTGTAGCAGCGGTAAATTCCTGTTTCGTTCACATGAGGAGGGATGAGCAGGCTCCTGTATCGGAGGTGCGCGGCAGGGACAACATCAAATTGCGCACATACATTCGCAACAGAAGGCATTACATGTTCCGGGGACATGAAGCCGCAGTCAAATCATGTTTCATTCATACGAGTGGAAATGTAGCAGGCACTTTAATACGGAGCTCACAGCAGGGACAAAACGTATTTACGCACACACACTCGCAACTGCAGTTATTGCGTGTCTCAGGGAAATGTACCTGCAAGGTGTTGCAATGTCTGAGTTCTTCGTGCCACACGATTTCACACCCATGTTTTGTCACTGCAACATGTCCCGCCAAAGTTCATTTGGTCGAACTTCACGCGGCATGTTGTTATTACAAAAATAGTGAAGAACAGGATCTTCAGTTCAAGAATTATCTCAAGGAAGAGCCGGACCCGGGCCTAATTATCATAAATAAAAGCAGGAACAGGGCCGTGTAAAAATAATAAATCAAGGGAAAGGGTTGACGGCGCAGGTGGACAGGCCAACATGCGTACGGCCTGCATAATGGCGCCCCGATAGCTGCGATACAACAAGTACTGCCCAGACAAATTCACATGGACTCCGTCCGATAAATACAGGTCTCTAGATGGTTCGGAAAAACCGCGATGATGCCAACAGAAAACATGGAATGGGGTCCAGAACTCCGCGAAGATACTGGTTAAGAATCAGTGCTGCATCATTGAAAATCGAAGCACGAACACGAGGGATCACCTCGCACACACCAAAAACGCGAGCGGCGTAAGAGTCCAGTAACAACCGAACGAATTCCTCGATCTCCGATCTAACGACCTCTGGCCGTAGATCAGAAAGGTCATTGGTACCTATTTCCACAATTACAGCATGCGGAGAAAGGGAAGAAAACTATGGAAAGCCATAAAGGACAAAAGTGGTCGAGATTATTTTTAAGATTCAGTTTTTAGGGTAATAAGCCCAGATATCATTCCATCAAGCGAGATGCAAATCCACCCTTTCAGAATTGATATTGATCTTTCGAGATTTATTCTCGTGGGTCGAGAAATTTTGTGGCCAATCGAGTATTTTTTCACCGGTCGAGAATTTTTTTTGTCGGTCGAGAATTTTTTGGGCGGTCGAGAAACTTTTTGTCGGTCAAGAATTTTTTGGCCGGTCGAGAATTTTTTTTTTCGGTCGAGAATTTTTTGGGCGGTCGAGAATATTTTTCACAGGTCGAGAAACGTTTTGTTGGTCGAGAATTTTTTTTGTCGGTCGAGAATTTTTTTTGTCGGTCGAGAATTTTTTTTGTCGGTCGAGAATTTTTTTTGTCGGTCGAGAATTTTTTTGTCGGTCGAGAATTTCCTGACCGGTCGAGAATATTTTTCACCGGTCGAGGAACTTTTTTGTCGGTCGAGAATTTTTGGCCGGTCGAGAATTATTTTACCAGTCGAGAATTGTTTTTGGTCGATCGAGAACAGTTTTCACCGGTCGAGAATTGTTTTACCGTTCGAGAATAGTTTTTGTTGGTCGAAAAGTTTTTTGCCGATCGAGGACGGAGAGATTTTTGTGGGCAGCAGGCGTTTACGCGCCAAAACGTATCACGTGGTATAAACATGGCGTCCAATTCAGCAGGGAATGTGCTTAGGGAAATTCTTGGCAGAATCGACGAGTTATCCGCAGCAATTGAGCAAAATGGGTCATCTTTAAGCAGTGCAACAACTCCTCAATCAACGTGATCAGTAGAAAACGAAGTTCGGAACGTATTTGGCGCTCTTCATCAAGCTCCTTCCTCAACTGCCAGCGCATCCTCCCCTGCGGTTAGTGCTCCTCAAAATGGTCCTTTATACACTATGAGGAGGAACCTGACGCTCTTTTCGGGGAGGAAAAGGAAAGGGTGCGACACCTTCAGGTTCCTTCTCACGTGACGTGATACTCATTTCAGGTCTCGATGACGAAGACGTTCCACGCCAAGGAAACAGAGTTTTTCTTCAAGAAAGTGGACATGTCATTATGGAATTCCAATTTAAGAAAGGGTGGAGTGATTTGGAAGTAGGGCTGAAGATCAGAGAGGCTTTTCAGGATATCATTTCTCGGTTAGTCGATTTCGAAATTTTACAATCGGTTCACACCAAACTATTGGGGCCTACGTTAGCTCAAGGACTGTACTTGACTGGAGCAATGATTCATGGCATATTCAGGGACAAACCAATCCATGTGCGACCAACGCAGCAGATTTTGAAACTTCCTAAGCAACGTAAGACCCGAGACGACCTTGATGATCAGGTTAATTTTGACAACGAGTTTGAGGTAACCAATGGTAACTTAAGCAATGGTAACTTAACCAATGGTAACCTGGGATTACTTTCTTCAACGAGAGCCACAGGAGAGAAAGCTGCAGATACCGTGAATTTCCCATCAGTGCCAAATAGCTGCAGTGACAATAATGCCATCGATGCTATGGGGAGTGGTTTGCCATCCACATCAGGCAGTGCACCAACCAGCTATGATGAGATGAATGCCATCACCGACTCATCAGAGCAGTATCAGCACCACTTCCAAATGCATATGACAACTACATTGGTGCCCTTTATGAAAGTAGTTCTGATGAAGATGCTGACCTATTTGCAGCCATTTATGCAAGTATTGCAGATCAGAAAAGGAGCAGCATGCCCTCTGGTGAGAAGGAGGTTGATGTTGTCATAAGGAAGTTCATTAATGACAACCTTCAGCCTGCAAGTGAAGAAGAGTATTGTCGAATTTATTGTCGAGCACCCTAGCAGCCATTCAGAGAAGTACATTCTCCTTTGTCAAACCAGTTCATGTGTCGTTCTCAGGAGAGGAAGCAGCTGATACAGGTGGTCCCCGAAGAGAATATTTTCGGCTTTAATGTCATCATTGAAAAATCTGGGTATATTCCAAAGAAGCTGGTTCTCTCACGACTTACATCTTCTTCGCTGCAAGAAATACGAACTTGGTGGAAAGTTGGTCTCCTGGAGTGTCCTTCAAGGTGGATCAGGACCCAATTGCTTATCACAAGAGAGATTTTCAGTAATGCCAAGTTTCAGGGTTATCTTGATTGTTAAATCAGGATATTAGATTCTATTAACAGTATGAAAATTGTCTTAAGAATCACATGAACTTTATGGATGGAACACTTTATTTCTGAGTGAGATGGGTTGGGCAATAGCCACAAAATATTCCGGCAAAGCAAAAACAGCTGCAAATAATAATATTATGCATAGTGAGCCAGCCCCCAAAACATACATGTGCAAAACAAAAACACCCTGTACCACTGAAAGTTGAAAGAAATCCTGCTTAGAAAAATTGCACTCTGAGACGTAATGGTCCATCCCTTAGTGAATTTCAGTAGGATTGTAAATGTTTGTTACTAATAAAAAATGTTCACTTTCAGTTGTTGGAATTTAGTTGTCACCTGAAGGCATCCATTTGTTCAATTCCACACTACAGTCTTGCTAGTGTAGCATAAGAATGTCAGCTGCCGAACAGAAAATAAGTGCATGTAAAAGTAAGGAGAATTGTTGTCTTTAGTTTCGGGATGAAATGGGAAAATAAACTCTTTTAAGGTCTTGGTTTACAAGTACTACAAAATTATGTGAATTCAACTTGACTGATAAGATGCTATATTCTCTTTAGTTTATTGTCAGTCCTCAGTATTTTGTTTATTATATGGCTGTGTCTCACAAGGACTGGGAACTACAGAATAAACAGTTCACAAAATTGATTGGCTGAAATCGATATTAGGTGGTCTGGATTTTCCCATCAAGACCGGCATGTAGACAGGTTATATTTTGAGGAGAAAACGTTGCAAACTAAAATGAAAAACTCTTGACTAGTTTCTTCTAGCAATACTTATTTATGGAAGTGCCAAAAAGCCTGATGAGAAAAAAGTAAGGAGGACGTGTTAACTTTGGCAGAATTGTTCAGCTCATCACCATTCGCAAGCAAAATGTCAGTTACCTACAAACCAGTTACATTAAATGAATTAAATTGTTTGCCATATAATAAACATCTTATTATCTGACCTTAGTCTGTCTGTATGGGAGAATCTTGGTCTCGGTCATGAGTACCGACCTCCTCGTCGGTTATTAAGAGCTATTGACAGAAGCATGTACCAGTATGTGTATGGGATGGTCCTTTTTTGTTTGTTCACCAAAATTGATTACTCTATTATTATGATGAAGTATACAACATGGTAATGGAAAAATAGGACACCAACACCTTGACTGGCTTCTCTGAACTGATAGATCTGTGAGTTCATGAATGCATACCACAGCCAGCTTTGGAATTGTCTCAATTCATTGCTTCATACGAGTGGAATATGTCTGCCTTAAATATCTGTATACTCTAACAGAAAACTTTGGAAAGTTAACATGCAATAACCCGGCAAAATACTCAAGGTACTTGAAATTTTGTGGCTGACTCCCCAGGGGTTGATAAGAAGAAAGACCTTGGGAACGAGGTTGCAAAATCACATGTCCTAGGAACAATGAACAAAGTTTTATATTTTTTTGTCATAGAAACCACAGTAGAGATCAGAAGAATGTTGTGTCTTTACGAAATATTCAGACCTCCCTACAAATTCACGTGTTATTTAAACTCCAACTTCTCTTGAAGCTCCACCATAGCACCATCTTTGGCCATCAAGAACCCCTGCCCCACCTACCACAGAAATTTCCAGTGAACTTGAGGTTGGCATGGATATTTTGTAAAACAACACATCATTAATGAGCTTTTGCGATACATTGGTCATAATGGACATTATTTGCACCACAAGGAAATTCTTATAATAAATTTGCCATCCATGGTGATGCTCTCAGGATATCAAGTGAAAGAATGATGCTCAGAAAATAGCAAAAGTCGTGTAAGAAGCTTTATATGAATTCAGTCTTCTTAACAATCCCAACAACAACTGTCTTTTACAACCCAATGTTTTAAATGTCAAATATTTAGCAAACAAGATGGCATATATCCTCAGTGATTGTCTTAAAAGCAAAAGTAAAACAGAAACCAGTCAGGCAACAATGCAGTCTTTTTGGTACCTCCTAATGCAAAAATTACAACGTACTGACCGCCAACAAACTTTAAGTAGAATGTCACAGGGGATGTTACATTTTAAGTTTTGTGCTTAAAAGTCTAAGTTACATTAAAACTTGAGTTCCAGTTGGAATTTAGTGTGTTGTACACATGTATCACAACTATCATTCAAGAACTTTTGGGTTCTTACATCTCACCTCTATAATTATAACACTGTCTATAAGAAGCCATCTATTAGTTCCAACAAGACTCATTAGGGTGAATAATGTTCTCTCAGATAATTGCATACGGTAAGGTAATGCCATATTTTGTAATTACCATCATCAACAAGAGGATCTGGGACAAGTTGGCTGATCTCATTAAGCTGGTATTCTGTTAACTGAATGGTGCTTTCTGGTACAACAACATTGTTATCTGTTTCAAGTTCACCAACTGGACCATCAGGATCAATGCCAAACAAGGACACATCACCTACATCGAAATCTTCAACACCAGTGTGAACAATTTCCGAATGCCAGAGTGCCAGAGGAGAAGTACTATTCATTGTTCGCAAACCGTGGTGGTTCCATTGCAAGATAAACTCGTCTAATGAAGCTCGTATGGCTGGCAGATAAACATAATGAAGAGCAAATATATGTTGTTCATTGTGCGAATCAAGAATGCCATCCTCTTCCATAAAAACAAAGAGGTCTCCATAAAAGGCAGATACCACTCTGTTTACTTCTGCCCATAGGCGTTCAATTCTCTGGTTATGGACACTACATCCAGAAATAAAACTTCATCTGTTAAGCCCTCTTCTCTGAATCATAAAGCGAGCAACGTTCACATTTTCTACACCCCTGTCACCTCTAACACGAAAAGGAAGCCCAAATTTCTGTGTACCACAAATAAAGCATTGCAAAACTGTATTTGCAAGATTATTGGTAAAGCATTTCAAATACACAAAAGTTCTACTAAATCCATCAATACAGCCATGGAAAACAAATCTCCAATGAATGAGCTTGTGGTTGGAGTACAGGTGCCACAAGTGGTTGGGATTTTTGACGTTGTAAAGCCGACGCTGAATGGATGATCTTCTCCTTATAGCGCGCCCAACAGGGTCAACAGTTTGCAAAACTTCTCTAATCTTCCATCTTTGAATGAAAATGCCTCGACCGCGCAACGCTCCCGGTATGTAGGACTCTCCTGAAAAGGGAGTCAACTTTAGAATATCTCTTATATTCCACTCTAACTCTTCGTTTGTGATGTCGCTAAACGAGTCTTGTAATCCATATTCAAGCCTTCTTCTGTAAAGGGTTTTTGAACTTACACCAAGACATCTTGCTATGGCCGTCCACTGCATGCCTGTGTTTCTAAGAGTCTCGATGCGTTCCCGTTTGATCTTGTACCTAGAGCGTCCACCAGAACTTAGGGTTTGAGACGGTTCCCGCTGAAACACAGTGCATGAGTCCACAAGTGAACTTGCGATTTTGTTCTTTTAATCTTGAAGCAGTCTCAAAAGATATTCATGGAGATTTTCAAACATGTCTTTCAAACGCCTTTCCTGGCTTCTGGCAAGACTAGCCAGAAGCCAGGAAAGGCGTTGAAAGACATGCTTGAAAATCTCCATGAATATCTTTGGAGACTGCTTCAAGATTTAAAGAACAAAATCACAAGTTCACTTGCGGACTCATGCACTGTGTTTCAGCGGGAACCGTCTCAAACCCTAAGTTCTGGTGGACGCCCTAGGTACAAGATCAAAATGGAACGCATCGAGACTCTTAGAAGCACAGGCATGCCGTGGACGGCCATAGCAAGATGTCTTGGTGTAAGTTCAAAAACCCTTTACAGAAGAAGGCTTGAATATGGATTACAAGACTCGTTTAGCGACATCACAAACGAAGAGTTAGAGTGGAATATAAGAGATATTCTAAAGTTGACTCCTTTTTTCAGGAGAGTCCTACATACCGGGAGCGTTGCGTGGTCGAGGCATTTTCATTCAAAGATGGAAGATTGGAGAAGTTTTGCAAACTGTTGACCCTGTTGGGCGCGCTATAAGGAGAAGATCATCCATTCAGCGTCGGCTTTACAACATCAAAAACCCAACCACTTGTGGCACCTGGACTCCAACCACAAGCTCATTCATTGGAGATTTGTTTTCCATGGCTGTATTGATGGATTTAGTAGAACTTTTGTGTATTTGAAATGCTTTACCAATAATCTTGCAAATACAGTTTTGCAATGCTTTATTTGTGGTACACAGAAATTTGGGCTTCCTTTTCGTGTTAGAGGTGACAGGGGTGTAGAAAATGTGGACGTTGCTCGCTTTATGATTCAGAGAACAGCGCTTAACAGAGGAAGTTTTATTGCTGGATGTAGTGTCCATAACCAGAGAATTGAACGTCTATGGGCAGAAGTAAACAGAGTGGTATCTGCCTTTTTGTTTTTATGGAAGAGGATGGCATTCTTGATTCGCACAATGAACAACATATATTTGCTCTTCATTATGTTTATCTGCCAGCCATACGAGCTTCATTAGACGAGTTTATCTTGCAATGGAACCACCACGGTTTGCGAACAATGAATAGTACTTCTACTCTGGCACTCTGGCATTCGGAAATTGTTCACACTGGTGTTGAAGATTTCGATGTAGGTGATGTGTCCTTGTTTGGCATTGATCCTGATGGTCCAGTTGGTGAACTTAAAACAGATAACAATGTTGTTGTACCAGAAAGTACCATTCAGTTAACAGAATATCAGCTTAATGAGATCAGCCAACTTGTCCCAGATCCTCTTGTTGATGATGGTAATTACAAAATATGGCATTACCTCACCGTATGCAATTATCTGAGAGAACATTATTCACCCTAATGAGTCTTGTTGGAACTAACAGATGGCTTCTTATAGACAGTGTTATAATTATAGAGGTGAGATGTAAGGGACCCAATACTTCTTGAATGATAGTTGTGATACATGTGTACAACACACTAAATTCCAACTTGAACTCAAGTTCTAATGTAACTTAGACTTTTAAGCACAAAACTTAAAATGTAACATCCCTATGACATTCTACTTAAAGTTTGTTGGCAGTGGATGCGTTGTAATTTTTGCATTAGGAGGTACCAAAAAGACTGCATTGTTGCCTGACTGGTTTCTGTTTTACTTTTACTTTTAAGACAATCACTGAGGATATATGCCATCTTGTTTGCTAAATATTTGACATTTAAAACATTGGGTTGTAAAAGACAGTTGTTGTTGGGATTGTTAAGAAGACTGAATTCATATAAAGCTTCTTCGCTATTTTCTGAGCATCATTCTTTCACTTGATATCCTGAGAGCATCATCATGGATGGCAAATTTATAATAAGAATTTCCTTGTGGTGCAAATAATGTCCATTATGACCAATGTATCGCAAAAGCTCATTAATGATGTGTTGTTTTACAAAATATCCATGCCAACCTCAAGTTCACTGGAAATTTCTCTGGTAGGTGGGGTAGGGGTTCTTGATGGCCAAAGATGGTGTTATGGTGGAACTTCAAGAGAAGTTGGAGTTTAACTAACATGTGAATTTGTAGGGAGGTCTGAATATTCCGTAAAGACAAAACATTCTTCTGATCTCTACTGTGGTTTCTATGACAAAAAAAGTATAAAAATCTGTTCATTGTTCCTAGGACATGTGATTTTGCAACCTCGTTCCCAAGGTCTCTCTTCTTATCAACCCCTGGGGAGTCAGCCACAAAATTTCAAGTACCTTGAGTATTTTGCCGGGTTATTGCATGTTAACTTTCCAAAGTTTTCTGTCAGAGTACACAGATATTTAAGGCAGACATATTCCACTCGTATAAAGCAATGAATTGAGACAATTCCAAAGCTGGCTGTGGTATGCATTCATGAACTCACAGATCCATCAGTTCAGAGAAGCCAGTCAAGGTGTTGGTGTCCTATTCTTCCATTACCATGTTCTACTTCATCATAATAATAGAGTAATCAATTTTGGCGAACAAACAAAAAAGGACCATCCCATACACATACTGGTACATGCATCTGTCAATAGCTCTTAATAACCGCCGAGACGGTCGATACTCATGACCGAGGCCAAGATTCTCCCATACAGACAGACTAAGGTCAGATAATAAGATATTTATAATATGGCAAACAATTTAATTCATTTAATGTAACTAGTTTGTAGGTAACTGACATTTTGCTTGCGAATGGTGATGAGCTGAAAAATTCTGCCAAAGTTTGCACGTCCTCCTTACTTTTTTCTCATCAGGCTTTTTGGCACTTCCATAAATAAGTATTGCTAGAAGAAACTAGTCAAGAGTTTTTCATTTTAGTTTGCAACGTTTTCTCCTCGAAATATAACCTGTCTACATGCCGGTCTTGATGGGAAAATCCAGACCACCTAATATCGATTTCAGCCAATCAATTTTGTGAACTGTTTATTCTGTAGTTCCCAGTCCTTGTGAGACACAGCCATATAATACAACAAAATACTGAGGACTGCCAATAAACTAAAGAGAATATAGTATCTTATGAGTCAAGTTGAAATCACATAATTTTGTAGTACTTGTAAACCAAGACCTTAAAAGAGTTTATTTTCCCATTTCATCCCGAAACTAAAGATAACAATTCTCCTTACTTTTACACGCACTTATTTTCTGTTCGGGAGCTGACATTCTTATGCTACACTGGCAAGACTGTAGTGTAGAATTGAACAAACGGATGCCTTCAGGTGACAACTAAATTCCAACAACTGAAACTGAACATTTTTTATTAGTAACAAACATTTACAATACTACTGAAATTCACTAAGGGATGGACCATTATGTCTCAGAGTGCAATTTTTCCAAGCAGGATTTCTTTCAACTTTCAGTAGTACAGGGTGTTTTTGTTTTGCATATGTATGTTTTGGGGGCTGGCTCACTATGCATAATATTATTATTTCTCCCTGTTTTTGCTTTGCTGGAATATTTTGTGGCTATTGCCCAACCCATCTCACTCGGAAATAAAGTGTTCCATCCATAAAGTTCATGTGATTCTTAAGACAATTCTCATACTGTTAATAGAACCTAATATCCTGATTTAACAATCAAGATAACCCTGAAACTTGGCATTACTGAAAATCCCTCTTGTGATAAGCAATTGGGTCCTGATCCATCTTGAAGGACACTCCAGGAGACCAACTTTCCACCAAGCTCGTATTTCTTGCAGATGAAGAAGATGTAAGTCCTGAGAGAACCAGCTTCAGTGGAATATACCCAGATTTTTCAATGATGACATTAAAAGCCCAAAATATTCTCTCCAGGGACCACCTGTATCAGCTGCTTCCTCTCCTGAGAACGACACATGAACTGGTTTGACAAAGGAGAATGTACTTATCTGAATGGCTGCTAGGGTGCTCGACAATAAATTCTTTCTATTTATCAAGATGTTGCAATACTCTTCTTCAGGCTGAAGGTTGTCATTAATGAACTTCCTTATGACAACATCAACCTCCTTCTCACCAGAGGGCATGCTGCTCCTTTTCTGATCTGCAATACTTGCATAAATGGCTGCAAGTATATCAGCATCTTCATCAGAACTACTTTCATAAAGGGCACCAATGTAGTTGTCATATGCATTTGGAGGTGGTGCTGACACTGCTCTGATGAGTCGGTGATGGCATTCATCTCATCATAGCTGGTTGGTGCACTGTCTGATGTGGATGGCAAACCACTCCCCATAGCATCGGTGGCATTATTGTCACAGCAGCTATTTGGCACTGATGGGAAATTCACGGTATCTGCAGCTTTCTCTCCTGTGGCTCTCGTTGGAGAAAGTAATCCCAGGTTACCATTGGTTAAGTTACCATTGGTTACCTCAAACTCGTTGTCAAAATCAACCTGATCATCAAGGTCGTCTCGGGTCTTGCGTTGCTTAGGAAGTTTCAAAATCTGCTGCGTTGGTCGCACATAGATTGGTTTGTCCCTGAATATGCGATGAATCATTGCTCCAGTCAAGTACAGTCCTTGAGCTAACGTAGACCCCAATAGCTTGGTGTGAACCGATTGTAAAATTTCGAAATCGACTAACCGAGGAATGATATCCTGAAAAGCCTCTCTGATCTTCAACCCTACTTCCAAATCACTCCACTCTTTCTTAAATTGGAATTCCATAATGACATGTCCACTTTCTTGAAGGAAAACTCTGTTTCCTTGGCGTGGAACGTCTTTGTCATCGGGACCTGAAAGGAGTATCACGTCACGTGAGAAGGAACCTGAAGGTGTTGCACCCTTTCTTTTTCCTCCCCAAGAAGAGCGGTAGTTGGCCGTCCGGAAATTTGTCAGGTTCCTCCTCATAGTGTATAAAGGACCATTTTGAGGAGCACTAACCGCAGGGGAGGATGCGCTGGCAGTTGAGGAAGGAGCTTGATGAAGAGCGCCAAATACGTTCCGAACTTCGTTTTCTACTGATCACGTTGATTGAGAAGTTGTTGCACTGCTTAAAGACGACCCATTTTGCTCAATTGCTGCGGATAACTCGTCGATTCTACCAAGAATTTCCCTAAGCACATTCCCTGCTGAATTGAACGCCATGTTTACACCACGTGATACGTTTTGGCGCGTAAACGCCTGCTGCCCACAAAAATCTCTCCGTCCTCGATCGGCAAAAAACTTTTCGACCAACAAAAACTATTCTCGACCGGTAAAACAATTCTCGACCGACAAAAAAGTTTCTCGACCGGTGAAAACTGTTCTCGACCGACCAAAAACAATTCTCGACTGGCAAAATTATTCTCGACCGGCCAAAAATTCTCGACCGACAAAAACGTTCCTCGACCGGTGAAAAATATTCTCGACCGGTCAGGAAATTCTCGACGGGCCAAAAAATTCTCGACCAACAAAACATTTCTCGACCGGTGAAAAATATTCTCGACCGGCCAAAAAATTCTCGACCGACAAAAAAAATTCTCGACCGGCCAAAAAATTCTCGACTAACAAAACGTTTCTCGACCTGTGAAAAATATTGTCGACCGCTCAAAAAAGTCTCGACAGGCCAAAAATTCTCCACCGACAAAAAAGTGCCTCGACCGGTGAAAAATATTCTTGACCGGTCAGGAAATTCTCGACCGACAAAAACATTCTCTACCGGCCAAAAAATTCTCGACCGACAAAAAGTTTCTCGACCGGGCAAAAAATTCTCGACCGACAAAAAAAATTCTCGACCAGTGAAAAAATACTCGATTGGCCACAAAATTTCTCGACCCACGAGAACAAATCTCGAAAGATCAATATCAATTCTGAAAGGGTGGATTTACATCTCGCTTGATGGAATGACATCTGGGCTTATCACCCTAAAAAACTGGATCTTTAAAATAATCTCGACCACTTTTGTCCTTTATGGCATTCCATACAAACGGCCTATAACGGTGAATGTTTTAAAACCCTCTCCAGATCCAGTCAGTGATCGCGACGACTAATGTATTCTTTAACTACTACGTTGATTCACTCCGATTTCTTCGAAATCAAGCTTCTTGAACAAAGCACCCTGTCTAGGCTTAACTGTGTTGTTGTGTGTAGCTTGCGAAGAATCCCGGTGCAAAACAGGCCATGAAGACGTCCTTCCCTTAAAACAAACGCTGCGACTCTATTTGCCGACGAATGAACACGTGACCTCTAGGCTTTAAAAAAGGCACTTCCGAGTGTCCGAAATATCCACAAAAACCAAATATACTCACTGACAGTTGTTCTGCATTAAAGGACAAATTAAATAACCCACAGAATATCCTCGTACAGACTCGAGCCCGCTGAGTTGATGAGGTTTTATAGCTGATACTAAAAGGTATGTTTATTTTTTTCCGCAACGCGCACATTATGTTGGCATAGCTCAGTGGTACTGAACATCTCTACCGTTCAAGTGCACCGCGATCGACTCCGGGTGTGGGCCGATATTTTTACAAGTAATTGCTTTTTTTTTTCATTTTTTTCCTTTATTTTTAGCGATACAAAAAATAATTTCTCTGTGTTTATATCATTTCACTCGCTATATGCGCATTTACCATACAGTAAACACCCGCATATAAGAACACTGATTTTGGAGGTCAGGCTGATCAGGTTCTTATATATCGGGTGCTTAGTGAAAAATCAGCCTGAAGGTGTTCTTAAATTGTTCTTAAAAATTGGTGGTGGAAATCAGAACTGTAACAAATATACAAAAAAAAGCCTGAGATTAAATTAGCATATTTAATGTAAAAGAAAATTAATAAATATCATGACAAAAAAGAAATCAGCCTTATTTGTAGTTAACAAGTGAACAGAACAAGAAAATACGCATCAGTATCTGGGTAACTGCACACCTACCCCTCCCCTAATCCAACAGTAATCCTAACTTATTAACTTATTATAATTTGTGCACAGTTGCCCAGCTACTGATACATCTGTATATATCTGGCAGCAGGCCTTCTGTATGATCAGAATTTTTTTGGGTCTTATCCATTTTATAAGAACATTTCATATTTCCAGGCTGATTTTGTTGTTATAAAAATGGTGCTTTATTTGCCAAATTTCAGCCTGGTGTTCTTAATCCATGTGTTCTTATATGCGGGTGTTTACTGTATCGTACTTCAACGACTTCCGTTTCTGTATTAAAAATCCATACGAATTCCGCATCCAGTGAGAACTTGTGCTGCTCATCGATTTAACGATTCTCGATGTTCTCATTTTCAAGCCGAGTCTTGTTTAACTTATATCTTTTAACTTAGACCTTTAAAATACAGCCCATCGAGCGACCCATTTACCCACAACTCACGATATAAACTCGTGTCGCGCGTGCGCTTCACGAGTTAAAAAAAGAATGAATCTTTCTCGCAGAATATGTAAGTTATAAAGCGGCGATTTAGATAACAAAAACAGACAAGACATGTGCTTCCTATATACATCGTTTTATAGGGCCCTGAAAATTCATTTCAAGTGCGAAATATTTGCTCTGTTGATGCAACTTTAACCAGGATGGAAAAAAAATTAATGGTGGAAGATATGACTCGAATTTCGCACCAACCAACAACGCTGAGTGAATGGTTCTTTGGCGCGGCCAAACGGTTTCAATGATTATTTCGACTTTCTACTGTTTCTAGACATGAATTGTACGGTTCGATGGCTAAATAACAAGTCTTCCTAGAATAACAGACCTCATCATGGTTTTCGATACCGTCTTGACTGGTAACCAGCCCGGCAAATCTTACAGAGGAATTTATGGAAAATTATAGAAAAATTAACTGAGCTCTTCTAGCCAAGCTACATCCGTCTTTGACCAGCTTAAAGTGAATGATGTTTAATGAAAGTTGGTTGTCTAACAGAAACGCGTGCTACAATGATCATCGATTATCATGCACCGTTGGGCTTGAAACGTACTTGATCTCAAGTGTTATGACATGGTTTATGCAAATAAAATTGAAACGGGGAGTCAGGAACATTATGTGTGGAATGCCCATTAGAGCAATCAGGTACCCAGAGA
>JAHPZR010042827.1:0-10000 GCA_019787425.1 Platygyra sinensis | reverse complement strand
TGTTGGGTGGTGAAATGCATTTGGTAGATATGTTATCAAATGTAAGGCAAAATCAGACTCTGTCAAGCGTGAGTTGTCTGTCAGGTCTAGATATGCTACAGGTGCAATAGCTTTGTGGTACATCGTAGTAAAATCGTCGCCAGCGCCATTTAACCAGAAGAGAGTTGTAACATTGATTCTAAGTCAGAAAACGTCATTTCTGAATCACCTTGTACTTCGGTTTCAAAACGAGTCCGTGCAAAACCTCTCATATGAAAATAACTCTGATTTGCATGAAAATAAACTTGTAGGGGGAACCATTTTCAAGTTAATAGTTACGCACGAAAACTCAGGTTTGACACAGAGGCACAAAGTAACAAGTCAATGGCCCATTCACTTACTTTTTACGGCGGTGTCTATAAACCAAGACACCAACAAATACAACAACTGCTAAAAGGGAGGCAGGAAGCCCTACAACAAGGCCCAAGCTTAAAGATGAGGAATTGTTTCCTGAACTAAGTTGGCTGCCGGCGTTAGGACGGTCCAGAACCTGGAAACGAGAAAATAAAACGCAGTCGATGTAAAAATTGAAGTAACCTTCTACAGAGATGCTTTTTGACTTTGTCACGGGTTCAACCCATTCCATGAGAGGAAAGACTGTGTGACGGGGTAAAAGAGTATGCGCAGGGGGTTAAGAATTCTGTAAAACCATATTCAAAGTTCTGTTTTACTCAGTTAAATATATCTTATTAGACGTTTTGTTGTGTAGTATCGCTGAGTATTTTTATAGTTGTGCCGTATTTTGGCGAGCCCGTGGGGCGAGTCAAAATACAAATAACGAGTAAAAATTCTCAGCGATACTACACAACAAAACGTCTAATAAGAGATTTATTATCCAACACCCCAAATTAGTATGTTCGTGCGAGGGAATTTCGTGGATATTTATTTGCAGGGAATGCGTGATAGAAGTATGCGAAGCGGAACGGAATTGGCGCGGGAAATCCAGCTAACTGATTGGTCAACGGCAGGAAACCTGTCTAACTGGTCCTTTGGAGTACAAATACCGCGTGATATTTGTACTCGTCTTAAGCGTTATTTGTACTCTGCGAAGTGAAGTTGGATAATAAATTAGATTATTGGTACAGTAGATTTGATATCTACTATTGTAAAAATATATTTGCCTCAACTGGAAAAATATTGAATTTCGTTTTACTTGGTCTTCATACCGTCAGCTCGAATCATCCCCAATTTTTCAGCTAAAAATAGCTGACGAATGTAAAGCCGATTTTAAGGGTTGTTATGATAAGTTTTTATCGCGCTCTCAAGTACGGCCAGGAAAAGATTTATCGTCTTTTGCAATCATATTTTCCTTACCTCAAAGGGGGAAACTGTCATTGTATCTAGCGTCTTCGGTGAAGGAAATATAGCCGTCGGTAGACTATCGGTGACGGTCGGTTGAACTTCGGAGACGGTCGGTGGAGTATTGATGGTGGTCGGTGAAGTACTGAAGACGGTACCAGAGACGGGTGTTGGTGTTATCGGCAAAATATCGAGGACAATCCGCGGTGGAGTATCGGAAACTGTGGATAAAATTTCGGGATCCGTTGATGGAGTATACGAGACTGTCGCTGAAGAGTCGGAGGCTGTCCTTGGAATATTGGTGACGGTCGGAAAAACGATAGAGATGATTAGTGAAGGTGCTGTTGTCGGGCTGGTGGCTGTTGATGGAGATAATGTCATGGCTGCGTATGGCGACTTAGGTATGACTGAAGACTGTACAGTAGAAGCTGATATAGGGCCTACAAGACAATAGCATGATTATGCAAATCTTTTTTCAACTATCAAACAAAAATAATGTATTAGTGCGATATGGTAGCCCGGAAGTTCCTACCTTATTTGGATTGTAGGTATGATGTGCGGCCCCAAAGAGTAGGATTGGTCAGAAATAGGATATCGATTTTAGCCATTTTGGTCTCAAATAGGGTTGGGTTTTTTTGCGTCTTCATCTTGGTATTTTTTTAGAAGAAGCTACTTTTTAATCATTATTGACAAGACCATAAACAAAAGCCTATTTATTACCAGTTCTTAAACAGGGTATTCAATTTTTGGTCAGGTCCTAAATAGGGTGAGGGTTTTAAAATCAGTTTTCTAGGGAGTACCCCTCCCCCTTGGTGGCAGCGGAAATTACACTTACAAGTGAGTTTTCCTTCATATTTGAATAACAATCTCTTTCTTGTGAAGATTTTATTAGTAACAGTACAGCGGATCCCTAAATTGATGATACTTCCTTTTAAGAATTCGGCATCTGAGACGCCCTCGTTCACCTGTAAACAAAAACAATAATCTGAGTCAAAAACTGTGCTTAATTGATATGAGATTTATTTGCCTAGGTTGAAAACGAAATACACTTTTTAAGTATGAAAAGGAAATAAAATTAAATGCATTTGAAATGATGTTAAATTGCTCCTATGAACTAATACCAGTTAAACTAACTCAAACTCAACTCATGAGAAAGGTTGCATTGATCAAGCTAGCCAAATGTATTAAATAATGATAACAAAAATTCGTGACACAAAATAAAAAGCAAGAATGTTCTATTAGTGGACTATTGTTATACCAAGGCTTTTTAGCCGTGAAAAGTATTATAATGCTTTTAGCCTGCGAGTGAGTGGGCTCTTTGCGTTTCAATCTTTTGCAAACTATGATGTATTCAGGGGGCGTAGTTGGGGGGGGGGGGGGGGGTGTCCTAGGGTGCCCATGACCCCGCTTCTTTCGTAAGTCGTTTTAAGCAAACTAAGCAAACAACTTAACAACAGGGGGCAACAACGTCATGACAAGCCCTCCACCTAACCCCCCTCCCCCCCCCACTCCCCTTGAAAAATCCTGGCTACGCCCCGGGTATTTAAAAAACATCTTAGATTTTATCATGATAATTATTATTTTAATCACCTTAATAACGAAAGGAATATCTTCATTAGTTTTCTGGATTGTAAACAGGCTGCTCCTGAATGGAACTTCGGAACCATCACATCCGATATACCAGGACGAGTCTTGATCTACAACACACTGAGGCCATAGCGCCAGAGACAATGGTCTGCGGTCGTTAATATTCAGTATGCACAGTTTATTGTCATTGCCCTCCTCTTCCTCCTCCTCCTCCTCCTCCTCATCATCATCATCATCATCATCATCATCATCATCATTATCATCATCATCATCATCATCAAAACCAGTGTACGTCAGCTGGTCATATCCTACGAAAATATGCAATACGAGTGATTCAAACCCCCGGATAGAGGCCAACTCAGAATATACGTCGTGAAGAACGCCCCTAAGGCGTCCCTTCTGTGTGTGTGAAAATTCAGTGTCCCCATGTTCAGTTGCAGCTATGATCCAGTTTTCTCTTTATTGAAAGTGTTTCTTCGTGTTTTTTTGTTGTCATGCAGTCACTACAAGTCAGTAGGGAGTTTTAGCAATGAAGACGGCGACGGCGGGCACGAAGGCTTGCAAAAAAAATATTTCTATTTTACTTATGAATGTCGCAGCTGTTTAAATCTGTTCAGTAGGTCTGTCGGTCTAAAAACTTGTTCAGGCTAAACATGCACCGACAGCGTTTAATTCGAAAAGAAGATACGAAAAATTAGCCATTGCGGTTCGCGTTCTCCAAAATACGTAGCACTTGGTCATTTCACGTTGTTAATTTGTAGAGGACGGCAAAGAAATGTACCAAGATTCAAAACGCACGTGCACAGCTATTGTTCTGCTCACGTTGCCGTCGCCGTCGTGGTTTGCTAAAACTCCCTAGTGCCTCCTTAAAGGAGATGTTATCTTATTGTGTAGTCTCGTTGAATGCGTGTTTAAGTGTTTTGTGAAGTTCGTTTCATAGAAAAACGAAAGCCCATTTCTTGGCTAAATAAGATTTCTTATAGTTTTAAAAATTCAGAAAAGCGTTAATTATTCTTTGTCTCTCTAAAGCACAAAAGACGGGGCTGTATCATTCGAGGAAAAAAGAACACGCCTACGGCTCGTCATTTTCTCCACACCTTTTTCCTTGCTCCTTCTTAGCGAGACAAATTAAGGTTGCATTCATTTTTGGTGATCTGGATCAGGATCAGTGATAAAAGCCAGTCACTCAGATCATGCTGCATCAAAAGAACCGATAAATCCGTGCTTGTCACTGACTCCTCGGTTCCTTTGATGCACCATGATTCGAGTGATATTGGGTTACTGATCCTGATCCACATCACCAAAAGAACGCACTCTAATTTTCGGTAATTTTTACTTTCATATTTTTTTAACTAGTAGTAGTTATCACTAAAGCTGCCCCCGCCTTCTTATATTTCTTCTCATTGAAACAATAATATTGAACGTTATTGTTCTAGTCAGATACTAAAAAAAATAACAATTATCTTGATATGAACTCTTTTTTATATAAGAATATATTTTGACGTGACATCTTGACCTCGCTACGAAAAGTGGTGTCCAGAGCACATGCACAATGTGCTGAACGCGATCCAGATCCAGAAACCAAACACTTGTACTTGATAGCCAAATAAATTCTAAATAAAACGAAAATGCTATAAGCTATAATGTAAGAGTAATACAAGAATATTTTCAGCCTAAAATCGGTAGAAAAATAAGAATATTCAGTCTGGGCCGGAAAAATAACATCCTTAGAAAAGAAAAGAGTGTACGAGCAAACGTATCTCGAAAGCACAACAGAAGTGAAATGTAAACGTAAGTATCGCGTTACAGTCGCCATATATGCAAATTAGAGTCAAGCTTTTTGTCCTCAATGAAAACGCCGCAAAACATTTACATTTGGATCCCTGCCGTAAGATTACTCTGTGAAAATAAGCCATCCAAATAAACGAGATGCCAAAGTAATATTTCAAACTTTATTCCTCCAGAGCTAACATTTGAGAGAACCTAAAACATATCTTGCAATATCAAGAGAAAAAAACTGGCAAAAAAAAACAGAGGTGTCAAACTCTGCAAATTACAAGCGGATAACAGCGGAAGCCACACAGAAATATGACCTCTAACGGCTTTACTCTGACGAAATGTCTCCCTGAAAACACAGGATTAGTGCTTAGCGAAATATTCAAAGATCCTCCGATCGTACCATACAAAAGGGGCAAAACTTCCTAAGCGGCTACTACACGTGAATGGGAGTCGCGCAGGCCTGTCACCTTATTGTTATCCTTGGGTAATTCTGACGATCGGAAGGTACTGTACTGATTAAGCTATTTAGTCGCAAATGAACCACACTGGCCTCGAATTTCGATTTAGTATACTTCAGGACTCTCTGAGCTGTTTTTCCCCCAAAATCCATCTTCAGGATCTCTGAAAGCGTTTTCAATTTGTTTTAGATCATAATCTTGGCCATTTCGAAGCGAACTTATTTGATCGCGCTGAAATAGTAATGGAGGCCGGCAAATACAAACGCTTTTCAGGGACGCTTGAACTCGAGATCTAAACCAAGGACAAAGCTCGTGGCAAAGACACCGATCCCGCAAGTCCTCGCGCCCGTGTCCCTTTGCTGGCCTCCCATGAGCGTTTGCGGGAAAAACGTCGATACCTTGCGGGCGTGCAAGCGATCAAATCGAGATTTTTTGCGGCTATATACCGGAAATACCTACATTCTCTCTTCTTCTCTCTCTATTACGCGGGGAGTCCTAAGGTGCCTCCTCGGGTTTTTGGCCCCAAACCCTGCGGGGGCAATTAAACATTTACGCTGAGAAGCAATATCACGTTTTTTTTAAGATTGCATAACACTAGTTAGATATTCTCTCTTATTCAGGTAAAATGAACCCAACTATAAATTGCCTCATTCAAAACAAGAATTCTTAACAGAAGGAACTTTTTAACTTCCCCCTACGAAATTGAATTACGAAAATGAATGACTATGTTTATTCGTTTCTCTTGTTTGTGTCCTCACTTTCAAGCTGAATTCTAATATATCGAAAGTGCCTGGCCTATTGTTTATTTACTCATTCATTGACGTGCGTCGACTTGTTTTAAAAGTGCTTAGAGGACCATGACACAATATAGTTGCAAGTTTATTCTGGCTCTATGTCATCAGTTTAATATTCTGGCTAGTTCGTTTGAGAAGTTTATTGCTCAGGGAAAACGGAACAAGAAACTAAACAAAACTAAACTTAGATTAATTCACGTCACTATTGAAGTTGGAGCTAAATGGCTGGGGTTAATATGCAGTAAAACAACATTCGATGAATTGACGCATGAATTAAGTATAAAAGCATTTCACTCATTTCTCGCATTGCTGCACATCTAATAAAACATTTCGTGCGCTTTCAGTATGAGTCCAATCGTTGTATAATAACAGCTTTTCGAAGAAGCGTTACACCTGCTGATAGTTTTAGTGCATATAGAATGAAACTGATAATCCAAGAATGTTCATTAAGTTGAAATTCACTTGAAAAAATCCGAAGTTATATTTTGCCAAAAACAGGTAGCTCTTAGATATGGTGTTGACAAAAACTTACGTATAACAATTAAATACCCGTAAGTGTGCAAATGCTTGTATATTGCACTCTCTTTGTCAGAGATAGCGTTTTGCGTAATCTACCGGATACTTTGAATTCTAACAATTTTCCACCTGGTTTTTGTAACAAAAAATACTATGCACAATCAGAGTGTTCTTTTGGTGATGTGGATCAGGATCAGTAACCCAATATCACTCGAATCATGGTGCATCAAAGGAACCGAGGAGTCAGTGACAAGCACGGATTTATCGGTTCTTTTGATGCAGCATGATCTGAGTGACTGGCTTTTATCACTGATCCTGATCCAGATCACCAAAAATGAATGCAACCTTAATTTGTCTCGCTAAGAAGGAGCAAGGAAAAAGGTGTGGAGAAAATGACGAGCCGTAGGCGTGTTCTTTTTTCCTCGAATGATACAGCCCCGTCTTTTGTGCTTTAGAGAGACAAAGAATAATTAACGCTTTTCTGAATTTTTAAAACTATAAGAAATCTTATTTAGCCAAGAAATGGGCTTTCGTTTTTCTATGAAACGAACTTCACAAAACACTTAAACACGCATTCAACGAGACTACACAATAAGATAACATCTCCTTTAAGGAGGCACTAGGGAGTTTTAGCAAACCACGACGGCGACGGCAACGTGAGCAGAACAATAGCTGTGCACGTGCGTTTTGAATCTTGGTACATTTCTTTGCCGTCCTCTACAAATTAACAACGTGAAATGACCAAGTGCTACGTATTTTGGAGAACGCGAACCGCAATGGCTAATTTTTCGTATCTTCTTTTCGAATTAAACGCTGTCGGTGCATGTTTAGCCTGAACAAGTTTTTAGACCGACAGACCTACTGAACAGATTTAAACAGCTGCGACATTCATAAGTAAAATAGAAATATTTTTTTTGCAAGCCTTCGTGCCCGCCGTCGCCGTCTTCATTGCTAAAACTCCCTACTGACTTGTAGTGACTGCATGACAACAAAAAAACACGAAGAAACACTTTCAATAAAGAGAAAACTGGATCATAGCTGCAACTGAACATGGGGACACTGAATTTTCACACACACAGAAGGGACGCCTTAGGGGCGTTCTTCACGACGTATATTCTGAGTTGGCCTCTATCCGGGGGTTTGAATCACTCGTATTGCATATTTTCGTAGGATATGACCAGCTGACGTACACTGGTTTTGATGATGATGATGATGATGATAATGATGATGATGATGATGATGATGATGATGATGATGAGGAGGAGGAGGAGGAGGAGGAAGAGGAGGGCAATGACAATAAACTGTGCATACTGAATATTAACGACCGCAGACCATTGTCTCTGGCGCTATGGCCTCAGTGTGTTGTAGATCAAGACTCGTCCTGGTATATCGGATGTGATGGTTCCGAAGTTCCATTCAGGAGCAGCCTGTTTACAATCCAGAAAACTAATGAAGATATTCCTTTCGTTATTAAGGTGATTAAAATAATAATTATCATGATAAAATCTAAGATGTTTTTTAAATACCCGGGGCGTAGCCAGGATTTTTCAAGGGGAGTGGGGGGGGGAGGGGGGTTAGGTGGAGGGCTTGTCATGACGTTGTTGCCCCCTGTTGTTAAGTTGTTTGCTTAGTTTGCTTAAAACGACTTACGAAAGAAGCGGGGTCATGGGCACCCTAGGACACCCCCCCCCCCCCCCCCAACTACGCCCCCTGAATACATCATAGTTTGCAAAAGATTGAAACGCAAAGAGCCCACTCACTCGCAGGCTAAAAGCATTATAATACTTTTCACGGCTAAAAAGCCTTGGTATAACAATAGTCCACTAATAGAACATTCTTGCTTTTTATTTTGTGTCACGAATTTTTGTTATCATTATTTAATACATTTGGCTAGCTTGATCAATGCAACCTTTCTCATGAGTTGAGTTTGAGTTAGTTTAACTGGTATTAGTTCATAGGAGCAATTTAACATCATTTCAAATGCATTTAATTTTATTTCCTTTTCATACTTAAAAAGTGTATTTCGTTTTCAACCTAGGCAAATAAATCTCATATCAATTAAGCACAGTTTTTGACTCAGATTATTGTTTTTGTTTACAGGTGAACGAGGGCGTCTCAGATGCCGAATTCTTAAAAGGAAGTATCATCAATTTAGGGATCCGCTGTACTGTTACTAATAAAATCTTCACAAGAAAGAGATTGTTATTCAAATATGAAGGAAAACTCACTTGTAAGTGTAATTTCCGCTGCCACCAAGGGGGAGGGGTACTCCCTAGAAAACTGATTTTAAAACCCTCACCCTATTTAGGACCTGACCAAAAATTGAATACCCTGTTTAAGAACTGGTAATAAATAGGCTTTTGTTTATGGTCTTGTCAATAATGATTAAAAAGTAGCTTCTTCTAAAAAAATACCAAGATGAAGACGCAAAAAAACCCAACCCTATTTGAGACCAAAATGGCTAAAATCGATATCCTATTTCTGACCAATCCTACTCTTTGGGGCCGCACATCATACCTACAATCCAAATAAGGTAGGAACTTCCGGGCTACCATATCGCACTAATACATTATTTTTGTTTGATAGTTGAAAAAAGATTTGCATAATCATGCTATTGTCTTGTAGGCCCTATATCAGCTTCTACTGTACAGTCTTCAGTCATACCTAAGTCGCCATACGCAGCCATGACATTATCTCCATCAACAGCCACCAGCCCGACAACAGCACCTTCACTAATCATCTCTATCGTTTTTCCGACCGTCACCAATATTCCAAGGACAGCCTCCGACTCTTCAGCGACAGTCTCGTATACTCCATCAACGGATCCCGAAATTTTATCCACAGTTTCCGATACTCCACCGCGGATTGTCCTCGATATTTTGCCGATAACACCAACACCCGTCTCTGGTACCGTCTTCAGTACTTCACCGACCACCATCAATACTCCACCGACCGTCTCCGAAGTTCAACCGACCGTCACCGATAGTCTACCGACGGCTATATTTCCTTCACCGAAGACGCTAGATACAATGACAGTTTCCCCCTTTGAGGTAAGGAAAATATGATTGCAAAAGACGATAAATCTTTTCCTGGCCGTACTTGAGAGCGCGATAAAAACTTATCATAACAACCCTTAAAATCGGCTTTACATTCGTCAGCTATTTTTAGCTGAAAAATTGGGGATGATTCGAGCTGACGGTATGAAGACCAAGTAAAACGAAATTCAATATTTTTCCAGTTGAGGCAAATATATTTTTACAATAGTAGATATCAAATCTACTGTACCAATAATCTAATTTATTATCCAACTTCACTTCGCAGAGTACAAATAACGCTTAAGACGAGTACAAATATCACGCGGTATTTGTACTCCAAAGGACCAGTTAGACAGGTTTCCTGCCGTTGACCAATCAGTTAGCTGGATTTCCCGCGCCAATTCCGTTCCGCTTCGCATACTTCTATCACGCATTCCCTGCAAATAAATATCCACGAAATTCCCTCGCACGAACATACTAATTTGGGGTGTTG
>JAHPZR010042826.1:20000-21146 GCA_019787425.1 Platygyra sinensis | reverse complement strand
ATTTTTTTCGAACAATGTTTATTTATTTATTTATGGAAATGCCAAAAAGCTTGATGAGAAAAAAAGTAAAGAGGACCGAGAAACTCCTTTAGCACAATAAGTTGACCTCGGTCGTTGTGTACAGATCTCACTGCGTTCGGTCTCTACTCAAGACCTCAGTCAAGATTCTCCCATAAAGACCTCCTGTTGGGCTAATAAGGGCTTACTATCAACACTGGAACCATATTTATTGCCTTCTGCTGAAGTTATAGATAAGGCTCCTACTCATGAACGTTAGAGATCATTTCATGGATAGATTTTGAATCATCCCTGAGTTTCTTTATTTTACTCTTCCAAAGTGTGGTAAAATGGCTCTTCCGGCGACCTTCCGCGGTGATGGACAGTCCCGTCTGAATCTACGGGTTCAAGATAAGGTTCCTCCTCGTGGTCATTAACACCATCTTGCTCAGGTCCATCATCTCGTGGCAGTGAGAACTCCTCGATGAGGTTATAAACAGGTTGTTCTATGCTGATAGGTCTAATAGCACGAGAAGAACCCTGGGACTTAACACCTTTGACACAACCAGGATTCCCAGCGCTCTGTGAAGTTGTTCTTGGTTATTTCCGAGACCGTTGATATTCTGGCTGCCAGGAAAGTTCAGAGGAGCATATACATGATCTGCCTGAGGGTCATTGTCGGAAAAGTGTGTGTCACTGCTCACAATATGGCTCTTCATAGTTTGACACATAAATTGCTGAAAAACAAAACGATGTCAAAGATAATAATAAATCAAGATAGGTAATCGTGTAAGTCAAGTGGGGTGTCTTTGGTAACGTAATCTATTTTAAGCTATTGTGCACGACGCTATTAAGGGTAAATGAGTGATAATGAAAAAAATTCAAAAATCACGAGTAGTGTTAAATGTCAATTTAGAATTCATTTGCACGAGTGAGTTATTCCAAAAACTGAAATTGCACGAGCTTCTTCGGCGAGTGCAGTTTCAGCTTTTTGAAAAACTCGCAAGTGCAAATTAATACAATTGAACGAGAAAAACCGTATGATTACTTATTAAATATATAAACATGAAAAATATTGTGCAAGAAGTACAGGAAGTCTTTCTTGAAGCCATGTTTTTAGTTTTTATTCATTCGAGAAAACTTTTTTCA
>JAHPZR010042826.1:5000-15000 GCA_019787425.1 Platygyra sinensis | reverse complement strand
AGTATGCGAAGCGAAACGGAATTGGCGCGGGAAATCCAGCTAACTGATTGGTCAACGGCAGGAAACCTGTCTAACCGGTCGACTGGAGTACAAATACCGCGTGATATTTGTACTCGTCTTAAGCGTTATTTGTACTCTGCGAAGTGAAGTTGGATAATAAATTAGATTATTGGTACAGTAGATTTGATATCTACTATCGTAAAAATATATTTGCCTCAACTGGAAAAATATTGAATTTCGTTTTACTTGGTCTTCATACCGTCAGCTCGAGTCATCCCCAATTTTTCAGCTAAAAATAGCTGACGAATGTAAAGGGTTATGATAAGTTTTTATCGCGCTCTCAAGTACGGCCAGGAAAAGATTTATCGTCTTTTGCAATCATATTTTCCTTACCTCAAAGGGGGAAACTGTCATTGTATCTAGCGTCTTCGGTGAAGGAAATATAGCCGTCGGTAGACTATCGGTGACGGTCGGTTGAACTTCGGAGACGGTCGGTGGAGTATTGATGGTGGTCGGTGAAGTACTGAAGACGGTACCAGAGACGGGTGTTGGTGTTATCGGCAAAATATCGAGGACAATCCGCGGTGGAGTATCGGAAACTGTGGATAAAATTTCGGGATCCGTTGATGGAGTATACGAGACTGTCGCTGAAGAGTCGGAGGCTGTCCTTGGAATATTGGTGACGGTCGGAAAAACGATAGAGATGATTAGTGAAGGTGCTGTTGTCGGGCTGGTGGCTGTTGATGGAGATAATGTCATGGCTGCGTATGGCGACTTAGGTATGACTGAAGACTGTACAGTAGAAGCTGATATAGGGCCTACAAGACAATAGCATGATTATGTAAATCTTTTTTTAACTATCAAACAAAAATAATGTATTAGTGCGATATGGTAGCCCGGAAGTTCCTACCTTATTTGGATTGTAGGTATGATGTGCGGCCCCAAAGAGTAGGATTGGTCAGAAATAGGATATCGATTTTAGCCATTTTGGTCTCAAATAGGGTTGGGTTTTTTTGCGTCTTCATCTTGGTATTTTTTTAGAAGAAGCTACTTTTTAATCATTATTGACAAGACCATAAACAAAAGCCTATTTATTACCAGTTCTTAAACAGGGTATTCAATTTTTGGTCAGGTCCTAAATAGGGTGAGGGTTTTAAAATCAGTTTTCTAGAGAGTACCCCTCCCCCTTGGTGGCAGCGGAAATTACACTTACAAGTGAGTTTTCCTTCATATTTGAATAACAATCTCTTTCTTGTGAAGATTTTATTAGTAACAGTACAGCGGATCCCTAAATTGATGATACTTCCTTTTAAGAATTCGGCATCTGAGACGCCCTCGTTCACCTGTAAACAAAAACAATAATCTGAGTCAAAAACTGTGCTTAATTGATATGAGATTTATTTGCCTAGGTTGAAAACGAAATGCACTTTTTAAGTATGAAAAGGAAATAAAATTAAATGCATTTGAAATGATGTTAAATTGCTCCTATGAACTAATACCAGTTAAACTAACTCAAACTCAACTCATGAGAAAGGTTGCATTGATCAAGCTAGCCAAATGTATTAAATAATGATAACAAAAATTCGTGACACAAAATAAAAAGCAAGAATGTTCTATTAGTGGACTATTGATATACCAAGGCTTTTTAGCCGTGAAAAGTATTATAATGCTTTTAGCCTGCGAGTGAGTGGGCTCTTTGCGTTTCAATCTTTTGCAAACTATATGATGTATTCAGGGGGCGTAGTTGGGGGGGGGGTGTCCTAGGGTGCCCATGACCCCCCTTCTTTCGTAAGTCGTTTTAAGCAAACTAAGCAAACAACTTAACAACAGGGGGCAACAACGTCATGACAAGCTGGTGCGTATCCCTGACTTTCACACTTTCACACACTGACACCCCTCCACCTAACCCCCCCCCCCCCCCCACTCCCCTTGAAAAATCCTGGCTAAGCCCCGGGTATTTAAAAAACATCTTAGATTTTATCATGATAATTATTATTTTAATCACCTTAATAACGAAAGGAATATCTTCATTAGTTTTCTGGATTGTAAACAGGCTGCTCCTGAATGGAACTTCGGAACCATCACATCCGATATACCAGGACGAGTCTTGATCTACAACACACTGAGGCCATAGCGCCAGAGACAATGGTCTGCGGTCGTTAATATTCAGTATGCACAGTTTATTGTCATTGCCCTCCTCTTCCTCCTCCTCCTCCTCCTCCTCCTCATCATCATCATCATCATCATCTGCTATCACGATATCGGAGGATCTGGAGATTTTCAGATTTAGATCTGATGGAGACGATGGATGGGAACAAGGCACAGATTCGTTCAAGATTCCTCCGTCGTTGTGCGATCAAGATAGAAGCGATTCCACAAACTGTGCAAAATTCAACGCTGAAGTAAAAAGTGAAGATGGTGAACATTGCCATTGTTCATGCTCTAACGAGTATGCAACTTTGATATTTAGTAATAACGAATGGAGATGTTTAAAGAATGATAATGTCCTTATCTTACTTGGTGAGTAAATAATTCTCTTGGGTTTAATTGACTTAGAAGCTCATTTTCTAAAGGAAAGAATGATAATCTGAGAACTGGGTTCAACGTGTCGAAATTCAGACAAGAATTGGCAGAACTTGAAGTTATATTCTGCATTAATGGTAAGAACTATACCATCATCAAACAAAGAATAATGATATGCACACAAGGTAGCTCTTAATATGCAGAATGAAGAAACGAGAAAAAGGAGAGAAAGGAGAAAAAGGATGAGAAAAGGCAAAGTTCTCTGCTGGATTAGAGTCCTTTGTTACGGAAAATTTAGACGTTGATGTAGTGGCATGCCTCTTTGTATACTAAAAGATTCTAATTGCTGTCGCAGTCTGGCTGTGGTGTTATTTCTGACTCTGATTGTGCATAGTATTTTTTGTTACAAAAACCAGGTGGAAAATTGTTAGAATTCAACGTATCCGGTAGATTACACAAAACGCTATCTCTGACAAAGAGAGTGCAATATACAAGCATTTGCACACTTACGGGTATTTAATTGTTATACGTAAGTTTTTGTCAACACCATATCTAAGAGCTACCTGTTTTTGGCAAAATATAACTTCGGATTTTTTCAAGTGAATTTCAACTTAATGAACATTCTTGGATTATCAGTTCCATTCTATATGCACTAAAACTATCAGCAGGTGTAACGCTTCTTCGAAAAGCTGTTATTATACAACGATTGGACTCATACTGAAAGCGCACGAAATGTTTTATTAGATGCGCAGCAATGGGAGAAATGAGTGAAATGCTTTTATACTTAATTCATGCGTCAATTCATCGAATGTTGTTTTACTGCATATTAACCCCAGCCATTTAGCTCCAACTTCAATAGTGACGTGAGTTAATCTAAGTTTAGTTTTGTTTAGTTTCTTGTTCCGTTTTCCCTGAGCAATAAACTTCTCAGACGAACTAGCCAGAATATTAAACTGATGACATAGAGTCAGAATAAACTTGCAACTATATTGTGTCATGGTCCTCTAAGCACTTTTAAAACAAGTCGACGCACGTCAATGAATGAGTAAATAAACAATAGGCCAGGCACTTTCGATGTATTAGAATTCAGCTTGAAAGTGAGGACACAAACAAGAGAAACGAATAAACATAGTCATTCATTTTCGTAATTCAATTTCGTAGGGGGAAGTTAAAAAGTTCCTTCTGTTAAGAATTCTTGTTTTGAATGAGGCAATTATAGTTGGGCTCATTTTACCTGAATGAGAGAGAATATCTAACTAGTGTTATGCAATCTTAAAAAAACGTGATATTGCTTCTCAGCGTAAATGTTTAATTAAAAAAATATGAAAGTAAAAATTACCGAAAATTAGAGTGCGTTCTTTTGGTGATGTGGATAAGGATCAGTAACCCAATATCACTCGAATCATGGTGCATCAAAGGAACCGAGGAGTCAGTGACAAGCACGGATTTATCGGTTCTTTTGATGCAGCATGATCTGAGTGACTGGCTTTGATCACTGATCCTGATCCAGATCACCAAAAATGAATGCAACCTTAATTTGTCTCGCTAAGAAGGAGCAAGGAAAAAAGTGTGGAGAAAATGACGAGCCGTAGGCGTGTTCTTTTTTCCTCGAATGATACAGCCCCGTCTTTTGCGCTTTAGAGAGACAAAGAATAATCAACGCTTTTCTGAATTTTTAAAACTATAAGAAATCTTATTTAGCCAAGAAATGGGCTTTCGTTTTTCCATGAAATGAACTTCACAAAACACTTAATTCGCATTCAACGAGACTACACAATAAGATAACATCTCCTTTAAGGAGGGGGGTTTTAGCAAACCACGACGGCGACGGCAACGAGAACGTCACCAAACAAAAGGTTTAATGAGCTGAACAATAGCTGTGCACGTGCGTTTTGAATCTTGGTACATTTCTTTGCCGTCCTCTACAAATTAACAACGTGAAATGACCAAGTGCTACGTATTTTGGAGAACGCGAACCGCAATGGCTAATTTTTCGTATCTTCTTTTCGAATTAAACGCTGTCGGTGCATGTTTAGCCTGAACAAGTTTTTAGACCGACAGACCTACTGAACAGATTTAAACAGCTGCGACATTTATAAGTAAAATAGAAATATTTTTTTTGCAAGCCTTCGTGCCCGCAGTCGCCGTCTTCATTGCTTAAACTCCCTACTGACTTGTAGTGACTGCATGACAACAAAAAAACACTAAGAAACACTTTCAATAAAGAGAAAACTGGATCATAGCTGCAACTGAACATGGGGACACTGAATTTTCACACACACAGAAGGGACGCCTTAGGGGCGTTCTTCACGACGTATATTCTGAGTTGGCCTCGATCCGGGGGTTTGAATCACTCGTATTGCATATTTTCGTAGGATATGACCAGCTGACGTACACTGGTTTTGATGATGATGATGATGATAATGATGATGATGATGATGATGATGATGAGGAGGAGGAGGAGGAGGAGGAGGAAGAGGAGGGCAATGACAATAAACTGTGCATACTGAATATTAACGACCGCAGACCATTGTCTCTGGCGCTATGGCCTCAGTGTGTTGTAGATCAAGACTCGTCCTGGTATATCGGATGTGATGGTTCCGAAGTTCCATTCAGGAGCAGCCTGTTTACAATCCAGAAAACTAATGAAGATATTCCTTTCGTTATTAAGGTGATTAAAATAATAATTATCATGATAAAATCTAAGATGTTTTTTAAATACCCGGGGCTTAGCCAGGATTTTTCAAGGGGAGTGGGGGGGGGGGGGGGGTTAGGTGGAGGGGTGTCAGTGTGTGAAAGTGTGAAAGTCAGGGATACGCACCAGCTTGTCATGACGTTGTTGCCCCCTGTTGTTAAGTTGTTTGCTTAGTTTGCTTAAAACGACTTACGAAAGAAGGGGGGTCATGGGCACCCTAGGACACCCCCCCCCCAACTACGCCCCCTGAATACATCATATAGTTTGCAAAAGATTGAAACGCAAAGAGCCCACTCACTCGCAGGCTAAAAGCATTATAATACTTTTCACGGCTAAAAAGCCTTGGTATATCAATAGTCCACTAATAGAACATTCTTGCTTTTTATTTTGTGTCACGAATTTTTGTTATCATTATTTAATACATTTGGCTAGCTTGATCAATGCAACCTTTCTCATGAGTTGAGTTTGAGTTAGTTTAACTGGTATTAGTTCATAGGAGCAATTTAACATCATTTCAAATGCATTTAATTTTATTTCCTTTTCATACTTAAAAAGTGCATTTCGTTTTCAACCTAGGCAAATAAATCTCATATCAATTAAGCACAGTTTTTGACTCAGATTATTGTTTTTGTTTACAGGTGAACGAGGGCGTCTCAGATGCCGAATTCTTAAAAGGAAGTATCATCAATTTAGGGATCCGCTGTACTGTTACTAATAAAATCTTCACAAGAAAGAGATTGTTATTCAAATATGAAGGAAAACTCACTTGTAAGTGTAATTTCCGCTGCCACCAAGGGGGAGGGGTACTCTCTAGAAAACTGATTTTAAAACCCTCACCCTATTTAGGACCTGACCAAAAATTGAATACCCTGTTTAAGAACTGGTAATAAATAGGCTTTTGTTTATGGTCTTGTCAATAATGATTAAAAAGTAGCTTCTTCTAAAAAAATACCAAGATGAAGACGCAAAAAAACCCAACCCTATTTGAGACCAAAATGGCTAAAATCGATATCCTATTTCTGACCAATCCTACTCTTTGGGGCCGCACATCATACCTACAATCCAAATAAGGTAGGAACTTCCGGGCTACCATATCGCACTAATACATTATTTTTGTTTGATAGTTAAAAAAAGATTTACATAATCATGCTATTGTCTTGTAGGCCCTATATCAGCTTCTACTGTACAGTCTTCAGTCATACCTAAGTCGCCATACGCAGCCATGACATTATCTCCATCAACAGCCACCAGCCCGACAACAGCACCTTCACTAATCATCTCTATCGTTTTTCCGACCGTCACCAATATTCCAAGGACAGCCTCCGACTCTTCAGCGACAGTCTCGTATACTCCATCAACGGATCCCGAAATTTTATCCACAGTTTCCGATACTCCACCGCGGATTGTCCTCGATATTTTGCCGATAACACCAACACCCGTCTCTGGTACCGTCTTCAGTACTTCACCGACCACCATCAATACTCCACCGACCGTCTCCGAAGTTCAACCGACCGTCACCGATAGTCTACCGACGGCTATATTTCCTTCACCGAAGACGCTAGATACAATGACAGTTTCCCCCTTTGAGGTAAGGAAAATATGATTGCAAAAGACGATAAATCTTTTCCTGGCCGTACTTGAGAGCGCGATAAAAACTTATCATAACCCTTTACATTCGTCAGCTATTTTTAGCTGAAAAATTGGGGATGACTCGAGCTGACGGTATGAAGACCAAGTAAAACGAAATTCAATATTTTTCCAGTTGAGGCAAATATATTTTTACGATAGTAGATATCAAATCTACTGTACCAATAATCTAATTTATTATCCAACTTCACTTCGCAGAGTACAAATAACGCTTAAGACGAGTACAAATATCACGCGGTATTTGTACTCCAGTCGACCGGTTAGACAGGTTTCCTGCCGTTGACCAATCAGTTAGCTGGATTTCCCGCGCCAATTCCGTTTCGCTTCGCATACTTCTATCACGCATTCCCTGCAAATAAATATCCACGAAATTCCCTCGCACGAACATACTTATTTGGGGTGTTGGATAATAAATCTCTTATTAGACGTTTTGTTGTGTAGTATCGCTGAGAATTTTTACTCGTTATTTGTATTTTGACTCGCCCCACGGGCTCGCCAAAATATGGCACAACTATAAAAATACTCAGCGATACTACACAACAAAACGTCTAATAAGATATATTTAACTGAGTAAAACAGAACTTTGAATATGGTTTTACAGAATTCTTAACCCCCTGCGCATACTCTTTTACCCCGTCACACAATCTTTCCTCTCATGGAACGGGTTGAACCCGTGACAAAGTCAAAAAGCATCTCTGTAGAAGGTTACTTCAATTTTTACATCGACTGCGTTTTATTTTCTCGTTTCCAGGTTCTGGACCGTCCTAACACCGGCAGCCAACTTAGTTCAGGAAACAATTCCTCATCTTTAAGCTTGGGCCTTGTTGTAGGGCTTCCTGCCTCCCTTTTAGCAGTTGTTGTATTTGTTGGTGTCTTGGTTTATAGACACCGCCGTAAAAAGTAAGTGAATGGGCCATTGACTTGTTACTTTGTGCCTCTGTGTCAAACCTGAGTTTTCGTGCGTAACTATTAACTTGAAAATGGTTCCCCCTACAAGTTTATTTTCATGCAAATCAGAGTTATTTTCATATGAGAGGTTTTGCACGGACTCGTTTTGAAACCGAAGTACAAGGTGATTCAGAAATGACGTTTTCTGACTTAGAATAAATGTTACAACTCTCTTCTGGTTAAATGGCGCTGGCGACGATTTTACTACGATGTACCACAAAGCTATTGCACCTGTAGCATATCTAGACCTGACAGACAACTCACGCTTGACAGAGTCTGATTTTGCCTTACATTTGATAACATATCTACCAAATGCATTTCACCACCCAACATCTCCTCTTCAGTGTAATAATCGATTCTATACCCTCTGAAAAAGTGTGAAAAAAAGTTACTTAAACACGTTACAACCTACACTGTAATCGTTTTAAATTTTATAATCGAAAAACTGTGTAGAGTAGTGAATTTTGATTATTGCAGATATTGTGTATAGTTATAATAATCTATTTGATTTATTTATAAATCGATGCATTTATTCATTTCTTTAGTTATTTCTTGGTCTATTTCTTTGTCTATTGATGTAATTACCTATGAAAAAATTGTGTATGTACGTATGTAAAAAAGTACTTTTGTAGGTATATTCATGATCTGTATTTTTTTCATTGTATACAGGAACAATCCCTCTTCGAGTACCAACAGTGAAAAAGAAAAGGTAATGGACTGAAAATCAGTACAGTAAGTAAATGTAATACGAGATCATCCACGATCATCCAGTGCTTCTCTGTAAAATTTTCAAGAACAGAGAAGATGGAAAAATCCTTTACAACAATTGGCGTATCAGTCTGGAATTCCATCCCACATTCAGTAAAATTGCAAATTAAATCTAAAGAATAGGCCACGTTTGATATATACTTCAATATTTTAAGATGGCTCCGAGGCTTTCGGGGAAAACGCATATGTAGTCCTTTGGGAATTGAGAGACAGAAGAACCTTAAAATAACAAAAAAAACCTTTGCAATTTTGACTTGAAAGCCTCGGAGCTAGGCTACACTTCGATGTGTGAAGTCTCGAAGACTCCAAACTAGTACAGTAGCTCTCTAATTCATCATAGTTCATGTGTGCATATGGGCACGTGTTACACTGTTACTTTGCATCTGTAGTTTTTTCTATTGTTTACTTTACCTTTTGTAATTTTTTAAGTTAATTTTCATCACTTTTTTTTTCTTCCCTTTTTAATATAAAGCCTCGATTAGTGGTGGAACTAGTTACGGGAAAGTAATTCAAGTTTTTATTAAGTTATACTTATTGATACCAACTATTTATGAAATGGGTTACAAGTATTGTCATTCTCTAACTCTAATCTGTACTGTACTGTACTTGTTACAGGCAACGGTGATTGTGAGCGCACAAACAAACTCAGGGTACGGGCTGGATAATAACAGCGCTTACGAAGAAGTGCCACGTAAGTAAACGGCGGCATTAACAACAACAACAACAACAACAAAAGCAACAAATACATAAAAAAAAGAACAAAAACAACAACCGCAGACCACGAGAAAACTCCAGCAGCACAAAGAAAACTACAAAGACAACAACAATGACAACAACAAAAACAACAAATATATATATAAAAAACAAAAACGACCGGTAACCGCGAGAAAACGCCAGTAGCACAAAGAAACTACAAAGACAGCAACAACAACAACAAAAACAGCAACAACAGTGCACTAGAAGCATGGAGTAACAATAAAATGATAACAACCACAATCAGTACTACAGTGGAAACAAACAGACAAAACAGCAACAGAAAAAACAACAACAACAAAAAAACAATTTTTACGATAACTGCAGAAATTTTCGCGCGCTCATCGGTTAATTTTCATTGTCAATAAGCGGACAGACACTTGAATTTGTCGCCTCGTGGATCCACAGCTACTTTGACAATGTTATGACGAAATTCATGATCAATAACAGGACAGACGCGTGAAAAAACTGACGTCAATTTGTTAAATAGACAACAACTACATAACCACCATTAAACCGAATGGAAAAAAAAAGCTTAAAGAAAGACCTCCTGGAACTTCCTCCACGAGAAGCTTTTCATGTTTATATTATAAAGAAGTACCATGCGGTTTTTCTCGTTCAATTTGGAATTAATTTGCACTTGTGAGTTAATTAAAAAGCATGTTA
>JAHPZR010042823.1:15000-24373 GCA_019787425.1 Platygyra sinensis | reverse complement strand
CCTTTCAGAACCTTAAAGAGCCTATTCAATATGAAAATAATGACTATAGATTTCCGGGCTTCACTTCGCCGCTCGAATAATAGTTCATTTACACTTAAAAGAACTGAAAACCCATTCAAGTCAACGTACCCAGCAAGACATACCAAAATCCAACCGCCACACTTTCTGTTTGCCAAACGACGCAGCTTTAACAAACGAATTTCTTTTCCCGTTTTTTCATCTCCTACTCGTGAAGTAATTATAAAATCTCTCTTTTTAGTCAATCATGCATTTTAATTGAGGAAGCTATAATATAATAATAATTCAAAATCTTCATTTCTATTTTATTTCCAGTGGTAGTAATATAGTTTACATCAGATCAACTGTGAAAGTTATTGAGCATCAAAAAACAATATACGGAACACAATTGCTTTGGATAATAAATAAAAATGAACTGATATATTTAAAACCTTTCCTAGTGAGTCTTAGTAGAATCATGTTTAAGTGCCCAGGTGTCAAACTCGTCTGTATTCTCAGGTTGCAGAACCCATTTCCCTCCGTAAACGCTTCAATTGAAGTGTAGAGTTGACAATCACAGGTCCGCAGCTTTTGTTTTGTTGGAATAACAGAGGAGTAAAAGAAATTGGCAGTCTAAACAAACGCCCGCAAAGCGAGATTTTTTGTGATTAACTGTATGCTTTTGTCTCCGATACAAAAAGGTAAAATCAATTTATAATTAGGATAGTGGCGAGAGTCGAGACAAACAAAGTAAACATTTCTTCAAACAATAGTGGATATACTCAGTAGTTAGAATGAAATGAAAATATAATGAAAACAGAAAGACTGCATGGTTCACAATTTAATGAACAAAATTACCCTTTCCCTCTTTCTCGTTCCAGGAATACTCGGTTAAGCCCGACCGCGATCTATATTGGGAACTTTTGGCAATTCAATGGAAAGCCGGAACAAAAACATAAGTTTTAAAAACATCCATATTTACCCGAATTTGTGGTAAATAAAGAATTCAGTGAGCTCGACTAGATGTGACTAGCTGTCGTTTGAGATAAACGAGGATTAGAAAGAAAGATTTCAGAACAAACTAAGAAATGAGAAAGATAAAACTAAGGGAATGAGCGAACAAGCCAAAGTCAACAATGGATGGTCGTGTTGTTTAGTGAATGGGGAAAACACAATGGTAAAATAAATAAGTGAAGTAAGTGAACAAAATTGATGAATGAACAGGTAAATTAATTTTAAGGACGTAAACAAAGGACGCAGGGAGCCTTCAATAAACTAAAGGAGTCTGGTCGCTTACCGCCATTTGTGCAAGATACCCAGTCTTTCAGTAAAGTGAATGGTGTTGTTTTTAGCTCAATTCACACCCTTCATTGTTAAGAATACACAATAGTGAGAGAAAATGATTCTCTTGACAATACTCCAGACGCTTCCCTAAGCTTTGGAAGGAAATCTTTACTGAACTAGCAGACGTGTTAATTGTTGTGTTAATAACTCCACATTTTTAATTTTTTCCTGTTGTCGCCTTATATCTTTCTTCAAAATTGGAAATTAGCAGGTGGCAGTCACCACCAATTGAATGATTTTCCCTCAAAAGTTTGTTCTAGAAATAATTAACTCCGCATCTCATGAACCATGATTCTGAGTATGAGATGGGGAATTATGACAGCGTCTAAACAACGTTAACAGTGTCAGTATCTCGGTTATCTGTTAGATTTTCGGCGATTTTTATTTAAATTTCGGTGCAAAGTTTAAAATTTCAGTAAAGTTTGCACTTCTCATATTTCAACTAACAGCTCAAAAAAAGTTTTCAGTTAAAAAAGACGGACAACCCCATTCCAACCCGTTCACATTACGCTGGACGAATTTGAAAACACAACATTCACCTGTCAGTTAGGATTTGTGTTTAAGTCAAACTCGGGCAGGAAAATCACGCGATCATCGTAATGCCATGTTTTCGCAAAGCTTCCGATTTTCAAAATGTTTTCCGTCCAGACTAAGACGCGAAGCTGGCGTTTTTAACGGTTCAAATTCCTCCGGCGTGGAGAGTGCTGTTTTTGGGAAGCTCCTTTTTTGACGGATTAGTGTGGACGGCAGGCTTAACCGTAGAAATGAGTTGAAAGCTTTGTTTTAAATTCCTTCGGCAAAGTGAGGAAGGTGGGTCTTATAATCACCGAGTGCACGAATTCAGAAACACGTGCACGCAAAAACTATTCCCGTGTACCTGAGAACAATGAAGCCAGTTGATACTCACCGAGGATGGAACCAATGCCTTTGAACGAACGAGAGATGAAATTTGTTTCCACTTTGACATCATGGTTTTAAGTGTCTTCTATTTTTGCCCCCGACAATGATAAAATCTCTTATCACCCAAGTCAGAAAATAACTGTTATGTCATCTTCGCGTCAGGTCAGAGAGAGAGAAAGAGACAGACAAGAGAATTAGTGGCTGGCAGAGTAAAGACAGAAAATGAAAACATATGAAGCAGAGCACTGTGGTTAAATACCAGAGTTATGGCAAAGAAATTCAGAGGCCTAAAGGTTGGTTTCCACTAGCGCACAAGCATGCGCAGTAACAACATATGCAGACGCAGTAAATGACGGACCATTATTTTTTGAGTGGGTGGAGAGTTGGGCAACTTCTGAAGCATGTTTTTTTTTTCCTCACCTTTTGCATGATTGTATTTTGGTGGCAATAACTTAATGCAAGAAATTTGTTTAATTAAGTCAAACACAGAACCTGGATAGCAGGAAAGCACTTGCTAGTTTTTTCCCCCATTCAGTGCTCCTCCCATTGTACAATTTGCCTTTTTTTTTCGCAGTGCAGGAATTTTTTCCGGGTAAATGTCCATCCCCTACTCCCTTAAAAAAAATGGTCCGACCCTAGCTAACGTCTATGTCGCTTATACTTAAGCATATGCGCAAGTGTAAACCAGAATTAAAGAGAAGAACACCACGTGTATACTTGTGAATAATTGAATGAATGTGTATTTATATACTGCACATATCACATATCGTCTCATGGCGGTTTACAATTCTTATTGAGTGAGATCGAACGTCAGCTTGTGAAGGCGCCTCTGGCTGCCGCTATCAGTTCGTATTTGATCTCACTCACCCACCCAACTCATTCATAAAATGTAGGATGAAACTGGAGATAGGCCACCGCACCGGGAACTACGTGCCCTACTCTTTTCGATAAGCGTGTGGGTTCTTTAACGTCCCCTTTAACATTACCTTCTAGCGAATACTAGAAGGTAACGGTAAGGTAATTAACGGTTAATTGCTGCAAGACCGTGACATTCGCACAGTTGAGAAGATTGATGGTACATTTTATGGCGGCAGACAAGATTATTTGAATGAGGTTAAAGTGATTAAAAGCTCTCTAGGTTATTTAGAATTTTCAAAGCAAAGCGTTAAAGTCGTTAGCAAGCGGCGAGGATAAAAACAAAACGCTTGTAGAGAGTGATGATAATGAATAGCGAAAGAATTATCTCCTTGTTTTAAACAGCACGGGTTACCGTCCGTTTTCTTTCGTTCAACTAAACAACAAAAACATCAGCTCTTAAACCCCAACCAATATTACTAAATATAAATGTCACGTGATGAGTAATGCTTAATGACTTTTTATCTCGCGGCGATGAGTAAAACTAAGGAAAAGAGCTTAAATACAACCCTCGTTTTTTTATTGAAGCTTTTGAGACTCTTTTGATAATGTTATTCAAAATGTCACTTAGATCAGTGTAGTTCAAATGTGTGTATCTGCAACTTCGTTCCCAGGGTGTCTTATCTAACCGCCCCCCTGGGAACGAGGTTGTGTATCTGAAGATCTAGGTTTATTCACTTAGTTCACTATAGTAGTCGAGTAACCGCTTTCTCTAGGTCAAGAAGTTGATGAGACAAAGATTAAGACTACCTATCCTGGCCGACTATCCCACACTGTCGATCAGGAATCACAATTTCTGTGGCATGAGGCAACTGATGAACACATTGCTACTCAACTTAATTTCTCGATGAAGGACTCGTTCATTACATTTGACCATAGCATTTTTGTAGTCCAAAACATTCGCCGGCACTCACTTTTATTTCCGAGAGGAGAGAGAGGTAACAGGTCAAAATAAAAAAAAAATGCGCAGCTTAATATCAAGCCTGTCTCACTCGAAAACGACCTCTGCTTTACTATGACACAATAACGTAAACCAAAGCATTTGTCGTAGTTTTCAGCAAGCTGCTCTAACTGAAAGATAAGGTTAACTGTGAAGACAAGCACTTAACTCTGATCTGCGTACAGATTCTTAGCTTGTAGCTTGCGCCTGGGAGCTCACCATTCAGAGGCGATCATACGCATGCATTCAGGCTATTACCAAGTGTCCGCGGCTTCTCTGAACAATTTACCAGCCTACATATTTTGGAGCCTTCTGGAGTCGTGTCCTGCTCTGGATTTTGTTTACTTATTTTCTTATTGCCTCAGTGAATTATTTACAGTTGCTTTGATAAAGAAATCTACTGTTGCAATAAAAGTGACTACAACATCAGACTAATTTATGTAACCGGTTTACAATATGTTATAATTTTTATGTTATCCTAGCGATTTGAGATGTGATAACTGTAGTATTACCTGCTTGTGAAAACTCTAACATCTATTTGTTTACTTTGACTTCACGACTTGAAATCATCGGTTACATTTTACAGTGCAAACAGAGCGAGTGCGCTAAAGAAACCTAAAACTCGGTGGCGTTCTTGCACAATGCGCCACCGTTATCCGTAACAATTTCTCTCTCCTTGTTGCAGACGATGCTTCAAAACAAAGCACGTACTTTTGACTTAAGTGTCCGCCGTAAAAAATAAATTCAGAATTGTTTTGTTTGAAATGTTCATAGGCGAGTTTGCGACATAAAAGAGGCAAAGTTTGTTAAGCATCAAATACCAGAAAGACTGGGATGAATAGACTTTCGATTCACCTAAAATCTCACATCAAAGTCCGAGTTATTTCTTTTTCAGTTAAATTTTTGATTCGGTTTACGGGGGGCTTAGCTTGAACACTGAGAACTGTTAATTATAACATTTGTAGCTCTGCAAGATAATAAGTAAACAGAAAAAAAAATTACAGTAAGATATTCCAGATGCTGAAATCTTAAATACATCTTACCATGATTAAATCTTTTCTGGCGGTTACTTTAAGCAACTCGATTCTCCTTTTCGCTCAATTACGCATTTTCACTGGAAAACTGTTTGGTAATACTGAGTGGGGTGCACAGAATGTTGTGGTTCCACCGCTATTTGCTTGCGCTTGTTGTGTGGGGAAGTCACCTGCTGGGGCGGAGTAAACCCAACTCGAACGATGGAGAAATATAAATAATCCCTGAATTATGTTATACACTTGCTGATTTATTTTGCGACTCGTTTCTCTTAATAGGTGCTTGAAAAAAAAAATAGCCTTCCAGGTGGATTGTCATGAAGATGTGTCGGTTCTGTCGATCATTGGTAAACTCTCATCTAACTGAACGCGCACGTTAAAAAACGACTTATTGGCTTTGTTATTGTTTGAAGGAAAGAAAACATGAATGCGTTGTAAAACCATGTCAGTCAAAATTAATTACAAGTTGAAAAGCTAAAGCAGCGCTGTGCTCCCATTGGTTACAGAAGATGGTGCTATTTTGAGCTTGTTTATATTGATACTCTCTAAATTTACTCTTTTAACAGTTATTGACTTTCATAGGTACCTAAAATTTTGAAACAAACTAATACTTCAGGCGAAAACCTCTTCTTCTACGAAAGGAAACCGAAGAATTTAAAACCTACAGCCAACTATGCACGCAGGCAGAAAAACACTTATCATCAACTTGTTAAACAGAATTACCCAAGTTGCCTGAATTAACACGATTCTTCAGTGCTTAATCCTAGTGAGAGCTTTCCATCCTAACCACAAAGCTTTGCTTGAATTGCTTCTTTTCCCACATATTTTCTATTCGCCACACAAGCCGTGCATTGTGGTACGAGAAACCAAAAACTGCCAGGGACCGAATACGATAAACGCTACCAACGTAGGATCTACAAGAGATCCGATCAGCCAAAAACATATGTAAAGACAAACAATCGATTGGAAGGCTTATACTGCGTGAAAGACGTTTCGAGACACCAACATGACAAGAACCGATAAAGCAGGATTTTAACAGTGGACAGCTGTCTCGTCCTTCTTGGGACTCATCAGCACTGTGTAGCGAAGATATGTAACATCATCTTAAGGTTATTCCTCACAATTGCACTGCGCATCCTTTCTGCGCATAATTTATGGCGTCATTTAGCGCGCCCGCGTGCACGCGCACATTGAAAATATGGCGGATTTGCCTTGATATTGAGCGCTGTCAGTTGGAAAATGGCTATAGCTCACCAACGAGCACGGGCACCCCAACTTTTTTTTCAGTCATTGTAATCAACTTATCATAAACTTTGCTTGAGAAAGGAATGATCTGATTCCTATTGCTGAAAATTGAATAAATAACGAAAATAGCAGGTAAACTGTGGTCTTTTCTATTTTGCCGTATGGTAACCATGTCAAGAAATTTGGTTGAAATTGTAATCAAGAATTCAGCTTTCTGTCTAAATTAAACTGGAAAAGTTTATTTGTCTCCGATACAATGCACTGACTCCAGTTTAATGCGTGTTCTCATGAGTTTCGGTCACAAAAATTTACAATTATTACTGGAAATGCGTTCTTGTAATAAGCATTAAAGAATGCCAAAATGGGTCATTTTCATTGTCCCAGTGCTCCTTAATGAGTATGGGCACCCCCCTTTTTTATTTCAAAATTGAAGTTCTCATATGATAAATATTCAGTGGGCAAAGTTTGAACGAAAATCTATTGTCAGTTTTATTTCAGGGGAATTACCTTAAGAGCCAACGCGCATATTTGCAAAACGACCCGTTCACTATATCAAGTTCCGTACTTTGAATTCGCTTGTCCCCGAAACACGCGTTGCCACATCACGCGTTTCGAGGCGCAAGGAGACAAAGTGTCTCGATTGGTGTCTCGAAAAGTAAAAAAATAAATGTGGCTGGACAAGGCCAGCCTACACATTTTACCTGCATGGCCAGCACCATGCTTCAAAAACGGAGCGTATTGTGTTGCGACCTCGAGATAATAAATAACTCTGTCAGATTTTCCTGGTTTTGATTGGCTAACGTTATTTACGCTGTGGTTTTGTTCCACGCCTTGGTTCACCAAGCAATAAAACTCGTGCGGCACGCTGTTTTTTTAACCAATCATAAACAAACCAAGCCCAATCGTAACTCGGTTTACATTTATTTCCTTTGCTTGATTGAGTGTTTACTTTCCGTTATGATTGCGGGCTCATTGCGTTGTTTGTGCGTGCTGTGCATTATTGGTGAGATATAAGGGATGGACCTTTTGACTTTTGAGGGCAGTGTGGGTGATGTGGTACAGACAGTATACAGACATGATTATGTTAACCATTTCAGGCACACGCATTTTTTTTCTGGGGGCGAGGGCTCGTGTGTATAAATGATATTTCTTCCTCGTGCAATTAACGAACGTGAAAATTTCTCGCCAGTGGTCGTATGGATGAATTCTTTTGGTACAACTATGCTTGCAGGTTAAAGGTCGGCACACACGATGGGACTAGTCCCCCCGACTAGTCCTGCAACAAGTCGCATCGTGTGAACTGCTTCTAAATCTAGTCGCAGGGACCAACTTTAGTCCCTGCGACTAGTCCCTCGAATTCAAACCAGTTTGAATTCGTGGGACTAGATTTTGTGGCAAAAATGGCCAGTTCACACGATGCGACTAGTCCTTGCGACTTGTTGCAGGTACCGTAGTCGAAGGGACTAGTCCCATCGTGTGTGCCGACCTTAATGGTCCTCCCCTAATGAAAACAGGGAGCAAACCACGAAAACGACGGCAACGGAGAAGGCCACCAAACAAAAGGTTTAATGAGCAAAACAATAGCTGTGCACGTGCGTTATAAATCTTTGTACATTTCTTTGTCGTCCTCTGCAAAACAACAACTTACGTGAAATCACCAAATTCTGAATTGTCTCTAGAAAGTGAACGACGACTGCTAGCTAGTATTATAAATTTTTTTATATCAAATTTACCACTGTGTGCCAGATTTAGTTTCGTTGTAGTTTTGACAGTGATTAACAAAGTAAATGACTTTAGAGTATCGCGCGATTCGTAGGTAAAATATAAAACCGTTTTTTAATCGACGTTGTCCTCGGCGTCGCCGTCGTGGTTAAGACGTTAGGAAACTTAAGCACTGACTACGGCGACGCCAGGGACGACGCCTAGCAAAAAAATGGATTTAAGGTGGCCGAACACAGTTTTGGCGCGCGCTCTTGCTAACGCGATTCAGCGCGCGCACAAGTATTGCATAAAAACAAACATGGCATAAATAGAGCGATCATTTTATTTGCTCAATGTCTGCGCTATCTGTACTATTTTTTTCTTCACAAATGAACACAATGTATTGAATTGATGGTTTTACTCTTTTATTACAAAGGTATGTTAGAAAGGTAACGATGCAAAGAACTCAGCTCTGCCATTTCTTTGTTGCTAAAAGAACCCAGTTAAGTGCAGCGCATGCGTAGTAAGTCGAAAAAAGTGCGATTGAGTGAAAAATTGACTTCTCGGAGGCGCTTATTTCTCGAGAACCACTCGTTAGAATTTCACGAAATTTGGCACGAAAATACTTTAGGAAATGAGTAACTGGAGGATTGAAAAAAAAGTGAACTTTAACAAAGGAAATTCAAGATATGCCGGTGAACCTTCAAAGAGGGATAATTAAAGATCTGTCTGTTAAATTATTATCAAAATAGCGCTAACTTGCGAGTATCGTTACAAGCTTGTTGCATGCTAATTATAAAGAAAATCTAATGACTAGATTTTCTGCAAATAAACAAAACCGATTTTAAACACCTGTTTATATTTGATCATGTTGCCATGGCAACGGTACATATGTCAGCTTAATTATCAAAAAGTTGAAGTTTGTGTTGTTAACTTGCTTGCTGCCATTTTTGGTGACCAAAGGATCAAGGGTTTTAGAGAAAAATGTAAATGAAACAGAGGTATCAAAAACTGTGTTCAGCCACCTTAACCCGTTCAGAGCGCAAATCGGTCTAAACTCCTGCTCAAACTAAACATGTAATGCCAGCGATCAATTCCATAAGGAAATCCAAAATATTTGCCGTCGTGGTTCTCCAAAATACGCAAAACTTGGTCATTTCACGTTGTTGTTTGGCAGAGAACGGCAACGAAATGTACAAAGATTTATAACGCACGTGCACAGCTATAGTTCTGCTCATTTAAAAACCTTTTGTTTGGCGACGTTGCCGTTGCCGTTGCCGTCGTGGTTTTCTTAAGTTCC
>JAHPZR010042823.1:0-7500 GCA_019787425.1 Platygyra sinensis | reverse complement strand
CCCTCGCCCCCAGAAAAAAAATGCGTGTGCCTGAAATGGTTAACATAATCATGTCTGTATACTGTCTGTACCACATCACCCACACTGCCCTCAAAAGTCAAAAGGTCCATCCCTTATATCTCACCAATAATGCACAGCACGCACAAACAACGCAATGAGCCCGCAATCATAACGGAAAGTAAACACTCAATCAAGCAAAGGAAATAAATGTAAACCGAGTTACGATTGGGCTTGGTTTGTTTATGATTGGTTAAAAAAACAGCGTGCCGCACGAGTTTTATTGCTTGGTGAACCAAGGCGTGGAACAAAACCACAGCGTAAATAACGTTAGCCAATCAAAACCAGGAAAATCTGACAGAGTTATTTATTATCTCGAGGTCGCAACACAATACGCTCCGTTTTTGAAGCATGGTGCTGGCCATGCAGGTAAAATGTGTAGGCTGGCCTTGTCCAGCCACATTTATTTTTTTACTTTTCGAGACACCAATCGAGACACTTTGTCTCCTTGCGCCTCGAAACGCGTGATGTGGCAACGCGTGTTTCGGGGACAAGCGAATTCAAAGTACGGAACTTGATATAGTGAACGGGTCGTTTTGCAAATATGCGCGTTGGCTCTTAAGGTAATTCCCCTGAAATAAAACTGACAATAGATTTTCGTTCAAACTTTGCCCACTGAATATTTATCATATGAGAACTTCAATTTTGAAATAAAAAAGGGGGGTGCCCATACTCATTAAGGAGCACTGGGACAATGAAAATGACCCATTTTGGCATTCTTTAATGCTTATTACAAGAACGCATTTCCAGTAATAATTGTAAATTTTTGTGACCGAAACTCATGAGAACACGCATTAAACTGGAGTCAGTGCATTGTATCGGAGACAAATAAACTTTTCCAGTTTAATTTAGACAGAAAGCTGAATTCTTGATTACAATTTCAACCAAATTTCTTGACATGGTTACCATACGGCAAAATAGAAAAGACCACAGTTTACCTGCTATTTTCGTTATTTATTCAATTTTCAGCAATAGGAATCAGATCATTCCTTTCTCAAGCAAAGTTTATGATAAGTTGATTACAATGACTGAAAAAAAAGTTGGGGTGCCCGTGCTCGTTGGTGAGCTATAGCCATTTTCCAACTGACAGCGCTCAATATCAAGGCAAATCCGCCATATTTTCAATGTGCGCGTGCACGCGGGCGCGCTAAATGACGCCATAAATTATGCGCAGAAAGGATGCGCAGTGCAATTGTGAGGAATAACCTTAAGATGATGTTACATATCTTCGCTACACAGTGCTGATGAGTCCCAAGAAGGACGAGACAGCTGTCCACTGTTAAAATCCTGCTTTATCGGTTCTTGTCATGTTGGTGTCTCGAAACGTCTTTCACGCAGTATAAGCCTTCCAATCGATTGTTTGTCTTTACATATGTTTTTGGCTGATCGGATCTCTTGTAGATCCTACGTTGGTAGCGTTTATCGTATTCGGTCCCTGGCAGTTTTTGGTTTCTCGTACCACAATGCACGGCTTGTGTGGCGAATAGAAAATATGTGGGAAAAGAAGCAATTCAAGCAAAGCTTTGTGGTTAGGATGGAAAGCTCTCACTAGGATTAAGCACTGAAGAATCGTGTTAATTCAGGCAACTTGGGTAATTCTGTTTAACAAGTTGATGATAAGTGTTTTTCTGCCTGCGTGCATAGTTGGCTGTAGGTTTTAAATTCTTCGGTTTCCTTTCGTAGAAGAAGAGGTTTTCGCCTGAAGTATTAGTTTGTTTCAAAATTTTAGGTACCTATGAAAGTCAATAACTGTTAAAAGAGTAAATTTAGAGAGTATCAATATAAACAAGCTCAAAATAGCACCATCTTCTGTAACCAATGGGAGCACAGCGCTGCTTTAGCTTTTCAACTTGTAATTAATTTTGACTGACATGGTTTTACAACGCATTCATGTTTTCTTTCCTTCAAACAATAACAAAGCCAATAAGTCGTTTTTTAACGTGCGCGTTCAGTTAGATGAGAGTTTACCAATGATCGACAGAACCGACACATCTTCATGACAATCCACCTGGAAGGCTATTTTTTTTTTCAAGCACCTATTAAGAGAAACGAGTCGCAAAATAAATCAGCAAGTGTATAACATAATTCAGGGATTATTTATATTTCTCCATCGTTCGAGTTGGGTTTACTCCGCCCCAGCAGGTGACTTCCCCACACAACAAGCGCAAGCAAATAGCGGTGGAACCACAACATTCTGTGCACCCCACTCAGTATTACCAAACAGTTTTCCAGTGAAAATGCGTAATTGAGCGAAAAGGAGAATCGAGTTGCTTAAAGTAACCGCCAGAAAAGATTTAATCATGGTAAGATGTATTTAAGATTTCAGCATCTGGAATATCTTACTGTAATTTTTTTTTCTGTTTACTTATTATCTTGCAGAGCTACAAATGTTATAATTAACAGTTCTCAGTGTTCAAGCTAAGCCCCCCGTAAACCGAATCAAAAATTTAACTGAAAAAGAAATAACTCGGACTTTGATGTGAGATTTTAGGTGAATCGAAAGTCTATTCATCCCAGTCTTTCTGGTATTTGATGCTTAACAAACTTTGCCTCTTTTATGTCGCAAACTCGCCTATGAACATTTCAAACAAAACAATTCTGAATTTATTTTTTACGGCGGACACTTAAGTCAAAAGTACGTGCTTTGTTTTGAAGCATCGTCTGCAACAAGGAGAGAGAAATTGTTACGGATAACGGTGGCGCATTGTGCAAGAACGCCACCGAGTTTTAGGTTTCTTTAGCGCACTCGCTCTGTTTGCACTGTAAAATGTAACCGATGATTTCAAGTCGTGAAGTCAAAGTAAACAAATAGATGTTAGAGTTTTCACAAGCAGGTAATACTACAGTTATCACATCTCAAATCGCTAGGATAACATAAAAATTATAACATATTGTAAACCGGTTACATAAATTAGTCTGATGTTGTAGTCACTTTTATTGCAACAGTAGATTTCTTTATCAAAGCAACTGTAAATAATTCACTGAGGCAATAAGAAAATAAGTAAACAAAATCCAGAGCAGGACACGACTCCAGAAGGCTCCAAAATATGTAGGCTGGTAAATTGTTCAGAGAAGCCGCGGACACTTGGTAATAGCCTGAATGCATGCGTATGATCGCCTCTGAATGGTGAGCTCCCAGGCGCAAGCTACAAGCTAAGAATCTGTACGCAGATCAGAGTTAAGTGCTTGTCTTCACAGTTAACCTTATCTTTCAGTTAGAGCAGCTTGCTGAAAACTACGACAAATGCTTTGGTTTACGTTATTGTGTCATAGTAAAGCAGAGGTCGTTTTCGAGTGAGACAGGCTTGATATTAAGCTGCGCATTTTTTTTTTATTTTGACCTGTTACCTCTCTCTCCTCTCGGAAATAAAAGTGAGTGCCGGCGAATGTTTTGGACTACAAAAATGCTATGGTCAAATGTAATGAACGAGTCCTTCATCGAGAAATTAAGTTGAGTAGCAATGTGTTCATCAGTTGCCTCATGCCACAGAAATTGTGATTCCTGATCGACAGTGTGGGATAGTCGGCCAGGATAGGTAGTCTTAATCTTTGTCTCATCAACTTCTTGACCTAGAGAAAGCGGTTACTCGACTACTATAGTGAACTAAGTGAATAAACCTAGATCTTCAGATACACAACCTCGTTCCCAGGGGGGCGGTTAGATAAGACACCCTGGGAACGAAGTTGCAGATACACACATTTGAACTACACTGATCTAAGTGACATTTTGAATAACATTATCAAAAGAGTCTCAAAAGCTTCAATAAAAAAACGAGGGTTGTATTTAAGCTCTTTTCCTTAGTTTTACTCATCGCCGCGAGATAAAAAGTCATTAAGCATTACTCATCACGTGACATTTATATTTAGTAATATTGGTTGGGGTTTAAGAGCTGATGTTTTTGTTGTTTAGTTGAACGAAAGAAAACGGACGGTAACCCGTGCTGTTTAAAACAAGGAGATAATTCTTTCGCTATTCATTATCATCACTCTCTACAAGCGTTTTGTTTTTATCCTCGCCGCTTGCTAACGACTTTAACGCTTTGCTTTGAAAATTCTAAATAACCTAGAGAGCTTTTAATCACTTTAACCTCATTCAAATAATCTTGTCTGCCGCCATAAAATGTACCATCAATCTTCTCAACTGTGCGAATGTCACGGTCTTGCAGCAATTAACCGTTAATTACCTTACCGTTACCTTCTAGTATTCGCTAGAAGGTAATGTTAAAGGGGACGTTAAAGAACCCACACGCTTATCGAAAAGAGTAGGGCACGTAGTTCCCGGTGCGGTGGCCTATCTCCAGTTTCATCCTACATTTTATGAATGAGTTGGGTGGGTGAGTGAGATCAAATACGAACTGATAGCGGCAGCCAGAGGCGCCTTCACAAGCTGACGTTCGATCTCACTCAATAAGAATTGTAAACCGCCATGAGACGATATGTGATATGTGCAGTATATAAATACACATTCATTCAATTATTCACAAGTATACACGTGGTGTTCTTCTCTTTAATTCTGGTTTACACTTGCGCATATGCTTAAGTATAAGCGACATAGACGTTAGCTAGGGTCGGACCATTTTTTTTAAGGGAGTAGGGGATGGACATTTACCCGGAAAAAATTCCTGCACTGCGAAAAAAAAAGGCAAATTGTACAATGGGAGGAGCACTGAATGGGGGAAAAAACTAGCAAGTGCTTTCCTGCTATCCAGGTTCTGTGTTTGACTTAATTAAACAAATTTCTTGCATTAAGTTATTGCCACCAAAATACAATCATGCAAAAGGTGAGGAAAAAAAAAACATGCTTCAGAAGTTGCCCAACTCTCCACCCACTCAAAAAATAATGGTCCGTCATTTACTGCGTCTGCATATGTTGTTACTGCGCATGCTTGTGCGCTAGTGGAAACCAACCTTTAGGCCTCTGAATTTCTTTGCCATAACTCTGGTATTTAACCACAGTGCTCTGCTTCATATGTTTTCATTTTCTGTCTTTACTCTGCCAGCCACTAATTCTCTTGTCTGTCTCTTTCTCTCTCTCTGACCTGACGCGAAGATGACATAACAGTTATTTTCTGACTTGGGTGATAAGAGATTTTATCATTGTCGGGGGCAAAAATAGAAGACACTTAAAACCATGATGTCAAAGTGGAAACAAATTTCATCTCTCGTTCGTTCAAAGGCATTGGTTCCATCCTCGGTGAGTATCAACTGGCTTCATTGTTCTCAGGTACACGGGAATAGTTTTTGCGTGCACGTGTTTCTGAATTCGTGCACTCGGTGATTATAAGACCCACCTTCCTCACTTTGCCGAAGGAATTTAAAACAAAGCTTTCAACTCATTTCTACGGTTAAGCCTGCCGTCCACACTAATCCGTCAAAAAAGGAGCTTCCCAAAAACAGCACTCTCCACGCCGGAGGAATTTGAACCGTTAAAAACGCCAGCTTCGCGTCTTAGTCTGGACGGAAAACATTTTGAAAATCGGAAGCTTTGCGAAAACATGGCATTACGATGATCGCGTGATTTTCCTGCCCGAGTTTGACTTAAACACAAATCCTAACTGACAGGTGAATGTTGTGTTTTCAAATTCGTCCAGCGTAATGTGAACGGGTTGGAATGGGGTTGTCCGTCTTTTTTAACTGAAAACTTTTTTTGAGCTGTTAGTTGAAATATGAGAAGTGCAAACTTTACTGAAATTTTAAACTTTGCACCGAAATTTAAATAAAAATCGCCGAAAATCTAACAGATAACCGAGATACTGACACTGTTAACGTTGTTTAGACGCTGTCATAATTCCCCATCTCATACTCAGAATCATGGTTCATGAGATGCGGAGTTAATTATTTCTAGAACAAACTTTTGAGGGAAAATCATTCAATTGGTGGTGACTGCCACCTGCTAATTTCCAATTTTGAAGAAAGATATAAGGCGACAACAGGAAAAAATTAAAAATGTGGAGTTATTAACACAACAATTAACACGTCTGCTAGTTCAGTAAAGATTTCCTTCCAAAGCTTAGGGAAGCGTCTGGAGTATTGTCAAGAGAATCATTTTCTCTCACTATTGTGTATTCTTAACAATGAAGGGTGTGAATTGAGCTAAAAACAACACCATTCACTTTACTGAAAGACTGGGTATCTTGCACAAATGGCGGTAAGCGACCAGACTCCTTTAGTTTATTGAAGGCTCCCTGCGTCCTTTGTTTACGTCCTTAAAATTAATTTACCTGTTCATTCATCAATTTTGTTCACTTACTTCACTTATTTATTTTACCATTGTGTTTTCCCCATTCACTAAACAACACGACCATCCATTGTTGACTTTGGCTTGTTCGCTCATTCCCTTAGTTTTATCTTTCTCATTTCTTAGTTTGTTCTGAAATCTTTCTTTCTAATCCTCGTTTATCTCAAACGACAGCTAGTCACATCTAGTCGAGCTCACTGAATTCTTTATTTACCACAAATTCGGGTAAATATGGATGTTTTTAAAACTTATGTTTTTGTTCCGGCTTTCCATTGAATTGCCAAAAGTTCCCAATATAGATCGCGGTCGGGCTTAACCGAGTATTCCTGGAACGAGAAAGAGGGAAAGGGTAATTTTGTTCATTAAATTGTGAACCATGCAGTCTTTCTGTTTTCATTATATTTTCATTTCATTCTAACTACTGAGTATATCCACTATTGTTTGAAGAAATGTTTACTTTGTTTGTCTCGACTCTCGCCACTATCCTAATTATAAATTGATTTTACCTTTTTGTATCGGAGACAAAAGCATACAGTTAATCACAAAAAATCTCGCTTTGCGGGCGTTTGTTTAGACTGCCAATTTCTTTTACTCCTCTGTTATTCCAACAAAACAAAAGCTGCGGACCTGTGATTGTCAACTCTACACTTCAATTGAAGCGTTTACGGAGGGAAATGGGTTCTGCAACCTGAGAATACAGACGAGTTTGACACCTGGGCACTTAAACATGATTCTACTAAGACTCACTAGGAAAGGTTTTAAATATATCAGTTCATTTTTATTTATTATCCAAAGCAATTGTGTTCCGTATATTGTTTTTTGATGCTCAATAACTTTCACAGTTGATCTGATGTAAACTATATTACTACCACTGGAAATAAAATAGAAATGAAGATTTTGAATTATTATTATATTATAGCTTCCTCAATTAAAATGCATGATTGACTAAAAAGAGAGATTTTATAATTACTTCACGAGTAGGAGATGAAAAAACGGGAAAAGAAATTCGTTTGTTAAAGCTGCGTCGTTTGGCAAACAGAAAGTGTGGCGGTTGGATTTTGGTATGTCTTGCTGGGTACGTTGACTTGAATGGGTTTTCAGTTCTTTTAAGTGTAAATGAACTATTATTCGAGCGGCGAAGTGAAGCCCGGAAATCTATAGTCATTATTTTCATATTGAATAGGCTCTTTAAGGTTCTGAAAGGT
>JAHPZR010042822.1:0-11515 GCA_019787425.1 Platygyra sinensis | reverse complement strand
TCATAGAAACTCTTGCATTACACCCGCCTTCAAATGCAAATCGCGGAATACAAAAGCTCGTGCAGTGTACATTGAAAAACGTTCTTTTATTTGACTGGTTTGTTTGCTGTATTTGAAAATTACTTTCGTTAGAAAAAAGTTAGCTAGCTAAAAATTTTCATTAAATAGCATTTACTGAGCAGACTGTCGTCCAGCAAATGAAGAGAAAGTTCACAAAGCTACGCGGAAAAAGTTTGTGGTCATGCAAGTCGCCGTTTATTACAAAAACATTCAACAGCGAGTTCTACAGTTTCTCGTCCTCAAAATTCACACTGTATGACTCAATACAGATGCACTCCAGCTTGATATTAAAATTTCAGTCAGCCGGCCTCTAACATAAGTGCTGATGCAGTGAAGCAAAACTCTAAAGATGATGACAGCTGATGGATAGTTTGTCACGTGCATTCAATACATTATTATCACCGTAGTTACAGTAATGACTCGAAGGAGAAAAAACGTTATTGTTCCTGTAAAAAACTGAAAGAACGCCCTTAAGCAAACTAAAAAAATGATTGATCTATTAAAGAAAGGTTTTCTCTTCCGGAAGTAAGTGGATCAAATTGTTAGAAATTAGTCTTTTACAACCTAAAATTGCAACAGCGACACCGGGGAATCAATGTCCAGGCTCTTCGGGGACACAGTAAATGATTTTAGAATGTGTTCATTAAATAAAATTCACTTTTTCAAATTTTTCACTTGATATTTCAACATGAAAATTTTCGTCACTGGTTTCCATGGGAACTGTAATGCTTAAATTTGAGGAATATCATCCAATACTCCTAAAATTACATGTGACAGAAAAACTCATAGATACAGCTGTTACTCGAGACGTTTTTTTATAAATTGGCTTTTTCAGGGTTACCTTGTGCCTCAGGTTCAAAATGATTCCTCGGGCAAAACATTCTGTTTGATTTGCATGAACTGAAAAACACGTTTGCATATGAATGGTATCGTACGAAGACTCGTCACGGTTTTGACGCAGAGGCAACCAAAAGCCAACTCGAGGTCTCTTGGTTCGCTTTTAGAAAAAGAGGAAAAATAAATAGCAGATTCACCTGTTTTGCGACGAGCGTACTAAAATTTCATAAGAGGATCTTCGGAGCTTGGAGTCGAAAAAATCCATGCCTATATATATTTAACATCACTAAGATACTTGCGTGCAATGTGTTTTATTAAATCCATTCCATGTCAAGCCGAGTCCCAAAGCCATGTCATGCCACTAATGTGGAGAGAGCACAAGTCATTGATTATGTAGCCAATCACAGACCTTTATTTTCCCGCCAGATTCCGGTTGCGTTACAGCACCACGTGTAATAGTTACTATAGAGACTGGTCAGATGCTATAGACCCCTCCTCACAGGGGGTCATCTCGGGATGGGACAAGGTCCTGTACTCTGTGGACTCCGTGCATCGGCAAATCAACGAAGAGGCTGGCCAGGTAATTTCCTTCTGTTAAGTAGATCTATTTTAGGTCGCTATTAACAGGGAGCTGTGAAGACCGAGAATTTATCCTTTTTTATGTGTTTTGGGTTTTCTTGCTGGGAAGCGGAAGTTGACCGCGTAGCAAGTTAAGTCTCATCAGTTTAGTTTCGAGGAAATATTTTGCCCAATACTGGTCTGGGCAGGAAAGCTGTTAAGACTCTGGTTCTAGACGGGCTTTACTCAACCCAATGCTTGTTCAAGTTTTACTGCGTTAAATTCGCTTAAGGTGCATCCTGAGAGACCATAAGTTCAGTTAGTTGAGAATGAAGGAAGTAGGCTCGCAAGCTCTCGTCCCTTAAAATTTTGCGGCTTTCACTTCATCCTACCTCAATTCCAATCTATTGCCTCTGGGTTGGCCGAAGATAGATGAGGTCTCAACCCAGGTATTACAAGAAAAATGATGGCTATCTTTTTACTGTTGACACTGGAACGAAAACGCAGAAAAAAATTAATCCGCGTTCTGTCTTAATTTGAAAAAAAGCTTTAGAAATGATCAGTTGCACGTTGCTTTTTTTTTTTTTGCTCTGTGACTGGTAGTGAAGTTTAGAAGTTAATAAAAGGTTCTCCAACAGCAGTCGATCCAGTCTTTGCAACCAAAAAAAACAATTACAAGAGCAGAAGAAACCTGAAATCTGTTTTAAATTACTTGCTGCAGGTTTATCTGGAGAGAGTACCAGGCGCCAATACAGGTTGCATCAAATGGCGCATCAATTTTGGTTGTTGTGGTCTGTTGGTGGATGAGGTCACCATTCGGTTGTTATGCTTGGAAAACTACGGTGGAGAGGTGGTCGTTACTCTGGTGGGCACCCCGGGACAGAAACGAGTCAGGTACCCGATAGGTGAGGCTTAAAATTCTGCTACATCAGCAAAACCTTAAGTTGTTTAGAAAGCGAAAGAATAAGCCATTTCGGAATTCCAGGTAGCTTTTTAACTCTGTTTTAAATCAACCCGCGGTGCAAAACCCTTTAAATAGAAATGTGTCTGATTGGCAAGACAATGAACATGCAAGAAAAATCATCTTGATTTGAAAGGCTGTGTACCAAGACTCGTTTTGAAACAGAGGTAAGAGCAACTCGAAAATGGTTTAATAGGTATTTTAAAGGAGCTACGTCACCGTTTGCGCATCTTGAAAAGTTCAACCTAAAATTTTCAAGTTATTCGCTTGTAGGTCAAGATGGCTGGATATTGGTCAAATTCTTTTTTAGCGTGTTTATGGACCGAGACGAAGTCGAAATCCATAAACTTGCAAAAAAGAACGAGGCCAATATCCAGACATCTTGACTGATCAAGCTTGGTCAATAAAAGATTTATTATTTGGCTTTTGGGGAAATTTTTCTCGCAGGACACGGTGCGTAGTCCCAAGCGAGTAACATAGCTCCATCTTGCCCGCTCGGGTAGCCAATCACAGCGCGCGATTTGGTTCATCTTACCCGCTCACGGAACTACCAAATAATAATACTTGTTAATCTCCTCCATCCTTAACTATCCTTGTTCCTTTATGGTTTATTATTACCTCTTGGGTGTTTTTATATCTTGGTAAACTGCTATTTTTAGGCTTCCTTCAATTTCAAGGTAATTCTCTATTTGGCCAAAATAATTTTAAAATACAGTGGCTGAACTTCTTAGGAAGGGTTCAAAGCGAATTCATGACTGCTCTTTCTCTTTGTCACAATCTTTTCAGGAAGTGATTACGTCACATACACTGAACTGGAGAATTCATCGGAATTGACACTAACTGTTCATTTCGTTGGAGAGCCTGGCCAGGTTACTCGGCTGTTTCCACAGAGTATATTACGAGGCATGGGGTATCCGCTGGACATTCGGGTTACACTCAAGGTAACTGACTACCAGGTTACTCGGTTGGCATGTGTGTTACTATGGTAAATCAGTCATGTTTTGTGCACGAGTACACATTCTGCTAAAGTTTAATTACGTCATTTTATCTTGTCTCTGTCATCATCATCAACATCATCAGTGATTATCCCAAACTCGCTCTCAGTCCATTGATCCAAATTTGCTTAAAAATAGATTCTATCAACAATTAAATTATGAGCTCGAGATTTCACCCACGCATAGAAATCGAGAACGAATAATCTGATTGTTTTAGTATAAATGTAGTAATCATTCAAACGTTTATCTAAATCCTCTTGTAAGCGTGACACTGCTAAGGCTATTACTCACTGTATATCACAGAATAGATAGTGAGTAGCGTAGACAATCAGAGAACGACATTCGTGATAGAACGCTAGTAGATTTGCATTGATTAACATTAGATCATTTGTTAGTGGTTTCCGGCTATGAGGTGAGAAACAGCCAAACTGGTTTTACAACTTTGGAGAAACGAGATAGCGTAGCCATTGTGCAGACGACGTCCTGCCACTGAAAACCAGAAATTAATGGCTAATTATACGGAAGATAGGTGATGTCTTTTTCACATAGTGGTTATCTATTGTCTGTCTTTGTCATATAGTGGTTATCTATTGTTTTTTTCTTTTAAAAATAAACAATAAAAAAATACACCAATACCTACCAATTATACTGTTCGATAGCTCAGCCAATCGCATGTAAGTTATAATTAAAAAACCTTGCGTCCTAGTTGCGTCTGTAGCCCCTATGCAAAAAATGGCTGCCTTTAAATTATTCTCTTGTTCGTATTGAAAATAGCCTCACTAACCTCGTTCGGGATATAAACAAATTCTTTACAATTTTTGTCTCAAAACCGAGGCTAGCGAGGCTAATTTAAATACGAACAAAAGAATAATATAAAGGCAGCCATTTTTGCATAGGGTCTATGTAGTGTCTATATAGCATGTCAGGTACTCAGGTCAAGTGTTTATCACATTTCTTTTCTTTAGCCGCCTCTTCAGTCATTAGGCCGGCCCAGAATCCTTGTGGGGCTGCTCTACAGCAGTTCACAAGAGACTGAAGTGGATGGAAGGCATTACAAGCAAAACACTACCAACACGGGCCAGGGATTTCTACATATTCATCTGCTCAGAGGAATGGATTTACCACAAGGAAAACATGGTTTACCAGAGCCTTTCTCTAAGTGGTAAGAGAATAAAAAGTCCGCGTAAAGTTGCTTCACCACCTCAGTGGCGCGCCGGCGTAGTCTACATTGCAAAAGAACTGCGCTCACATACGACTATACTGACATGAAGTGTACTTATGCGAGTGACGCAATTCGGGAATCAGTCACTTTACGTTTCATTTCCAGCCCAAACTTGGTCAATATTTTTGCAGATTTCTCTTTCGTTACAGCCTCCTTAACTTTTGTGGACGATTCGTTACCATTTTGTTCCCTTGAGTCCGCTGGATTTTCGTTCTCGTCCTCGGGTTTTGAGATCACGTTTGCTTCCTTTGTATCATTTAACATGAATCGCTCATTAATGAGATCACCGTTTTCTTGTATTTCAATTTTCTTCGAGCCATTCTTCTCTAGGTCATCTTCATCGTGGCATTGTTCAGCAAGTTGCGCGAAATTTCCTGTTTCTCCTTCATTGATCTCATTTGTTTTCTTGACGTTGTCAGATAAATCGCCTTCACGTAGAGCTTCCATTTCTTTTAAGCCAATCTCTTCTTGTTTCACTACATTCTCAATAACCTGGGTTGAGATTTCCTGGGATTCCTGTTTCTCGTACTCTTCTTTCCTAAGATCTTCATGAAGGCTACCTTTTGTGATCATAAAACAGGAACCAGTCCCTCTCAATTCGTCTTGTTGGTCACCCTCAATACAGAGTTGCAGCTCTTTCTCTTCGCTTGGCTCCAGCATGAAGCTAGAACGAGCTGTGATTTCCAGCTGTTTTATGGAGGTCAATACTGACTGAAATAGTCGTTCTTCGGCCGAACGTTCTTTTTCTCTGTCCGCCTTCACGGCAGGCGAGGCATCCGGGTTTGAACCCGCTTCCGGCTCTGAATTCGTAGTTGGGTCTGGTAGTTGGTCCCAGGCCACTGTCATGTCCTCTGTGCTTGTCGAAGAGGCACTTTGCTGTTCATTCTCTGTAACGCCTGTCTTCGTTATATCGTTTAAATTTTCGTCGTTCGTGGCCGGCTCATTGACATGCTCTTTTTCTGTATTGATGTTTGCCTCTGCATCAGCGTTGCCTGCATCTTCTTTCTCTTTCACCTTGTCGGTGTTATCAGTCTTCACAGGCTTCCCACTCGTTTTCTTCCACTTCGAGAAGCTCGAATTGACATTTGCTATTACAGTGTCTTTGTCGCTAAAAGACACTTTCCCTTCTCTGGTCTCCACCGTTTCTTCGTTGTCAATCTTTCTTCCCCCACCCACCCCTCCCTTCCCTTTAAGAAACCGGAGCACTTGACTGACTTGTTTGGTTTGCTGAGCTACGACTGCCTTGTAGCCGAGACTGAGCCGAACACCCCCGAGAAGCTTCGCCTTCTTTCCGACAGAAGTATGGCTGTCAGCAATGCAGATCTCTAGAGCTCGGCGTTTTACATCGTGAAAATTGACTCCCACTATAAGGAACTGCTCGTTCCACAGAGGGTCTTTGCCCTTTCTTGCCTTTGTTCTACACTTGGTTGATTTCTTAGCATCAGGCAGAAGATAACTAGGGAACCAAAGATACAAAAGATAATTAGAAACAGCGTTATCGTATTAAGAGCCGCAAAAGATTTCTGCTGTAACCAACAAAAATATTGACCAAGTTTGGGCTGGAAATGAAACGTAAAGTGACTGATTCCCGAATTGCGTCACTCGCATAAGTACACTTCATGTCAGTATAGTCGTATGTGAGCGCAGTTCTTTTGCAATGTAGACTACGCCGGCGCGCCACTGAGGTGGTGAAGCAACTTTACGCGGACTTTTTATTCTCTTACCACTTAGAGAAAGGCTCTGGTAAACCATGTTTTCCTTGTGGTAAATCCATTCCTCTGAGCAGATGAATATGTAGAAATCCCTGGCCCGTGTTGGTAGTGTTTTGCTTGTAATGCCTTCCATCCACTTCAGTCTCTTGTGAACTGCTGTAGAGCAGCCCCACAAGGATTCTGGGCCGGCCTAATGACTGAAGAGGCGGCTAAAGAAAAGAAATGTGATAAACACTTGACCTGAGTACCTGACATGCTATATAGACACTACATAGACCCTATGCAAAAATGGCTGCCTTTATATTATTCTTTTGTTCGTATTTAAATTAGCCTCGCTAGCCTCGGTTTTGAGACAAAAATTGTAAAGAATTTGTTTATATCCCGAACGAGGTTAGTGAGGCTATTTTCAATACGAACAAGAGAATAATTTAAAGGCAGCCATTTTTTGCATAGGGGCTACAGACGCAACTAGGACGCAAGGTTTTTTAATTATAACTTACATGCGATTGGCTGAGCTATCGAACAGTATAATTGGTAGGTATTGGTGTATTTTTTTATTGTTTATTTTTAAAAGAAAAAAACAATAGATAACCACTATATGACAAAGACAGACAATAGATAACCACTATGTGAAAAAGACATCACCTATCTTCCGTATAATTAGCCATTAATTTCTGGTTTTCAGTGGCAGGACGTCGTCTGCACAATGGCTACGCTATCTCGTTTCTCCAAAGTTGTAAAACCAGTTTGGCTGTTTCTCACCTCATAGCCGGAAACCACTAACAAATGATCTAATGTTAATCAATGCAAATCTACTAGCGTTCTATCACGAATGTCGTTCTCTGATTGTCTACGCTACTCACTATCTATTCTGTGATATACAGTGAGTAATAGCCTTAGCAGTGTCACGCTTACAAGAGGATTTAGATAAACGTTTGAATGATTACTACATTTATACTAAAACAATCAGATTATTCGTTCTCGATTTCTATGCGTGGGTGAAATCTCGAGCTCATAATTTAATTGTTGATAGAATCTATTTTTAAGCAAATTTGGATCAATGGACTGAGAGCGAGTTTGGGATAATCACTGATGATGTTGATGATGATGACAGAGACAAGATAAAATGACGTAATTAAACTTTAGCAGAATGTGTACTCGTGCACAAAACATGACTGATTTACCATAGTAACACACATGCCAACCGAGTAACCTGGTAGTCAGTTACCTTGAGTGTAACCCGAATGTCCAGCGGATACCCCATGCCTCGTAATATACTCTGTGGAAACAGCCGAGTAACCTGGCCAGGCTCTCCAACGAAATGAACAGTTAGTGTCAATTCCGATGAATTCTCCAGTTCAGTGTATGTGACGTAATCACTTCCTGAAAAGATTGTGACAAAGAGAAAGAGCAGTCATGAATTCGCTTTGAACCCTTCCTAAGAAGTTCAGCCACTGTATTTTAAAATTATTTTGGCCAAATAGAGAATTACCTTGAAATTGAAGGAAGCCTAAAAATAGCAGTTTACCAAGATATAAAAACACCCAAGAGGTAATAATAAACCATAAAGGAACAAGGATAGTTAAGGATGGAGGAGATTAACAAGTATTATTATTTGGTAGTTCCGTGAGCGGGTAAGATGAACCAAATCGCGCGCTGTGATTGGCTACCCGAGCGGGCAAGATGGAGCTATGTTACTCGCTTGGGACTACGCACCGTGTCCTGCGAGAAAAATTTCCCCAAAAGCCAAATAATAAATCTTTTATTGACCAAGCTTGATCAGTCAAGATGTCTGGATATTGGCCTCGTTCTTTTTTGCAAGTTTATGGATTTCGACTTCGTCTCGGTCCATAAACACGCTAAAAAAGAATTTGACCAATATCCAGCCATCTTGACCTACAAGCGAATAACTTGAAAATTTTAGGTTGAACTTTTCAAGATGCGCAAACGGTGACGTAGCTCCTTTAAAATACCTATTAAACCATTTTCGAGTTGCTCTTACCTCTGTTTCAAAACGAGTCTTGGTACACAGCCTTTCAAATCAAGATGATTTTTCTTGCATGTTCATTGTCTTGCCAATCAGACACATTTCTATTTAAAGGGTTTTGCACCGCGGGTTGATTTAAAACAGAGTTAAAAAGCTACCTGGAATTCCGAAATGGCTTATTCTTTCGCTTTCTAAACAACTTAAGGTTTTGCTGATGTAGCAGAATTTTAAGCCTCACCTATCGGGTACCTGACTCGTTTCTGTCCCGGGGTGCCCACCAGAGTAACGACCACCTCTCCACCGTAGTTTTCCAAGCATAACAACCGAATGGTGACCTCATCCACCAACAGACCACAACAACCAAAATTGATGCGCCATTTGATGCAACCTGTATTGGCGCCTGGTACTCTCTCCAGATAAACCTGCAGCAAGTAATTTAAAACAGATTTCAGGTTTCTTCTGCTCTTGTAATTGTTTTTTTTGGTTGCAAAGACTGGATCGACTGCTGTTGGAGAACCTTTTATTAACTTCTAAACTTCACTACCAGTCACAGAGCAAAAAAAAAAAAAGCAACGTGCAACTGATCATTTCTAAAGCTTTTTTTCAAATTAAGACAGAACGCGGATTAATTTTTTTCTGCGTTTTCGTTCCAGTGTCAACAGTAAAAAGATAGCCATCATTTTTCTTGTAATACCTGGGTTGAGACCTCATCTATCTTCGGCCAACCCAGAGGCAATAGATTGGAATTGAGGTAGGATGAAGTGAAAGCCGCAAAATTTTAAGGGACGAGAGCTTGCGAGCCTACTTCCTTCATTCTCAACTAACTGAACTTATGGTCTCTCAGGATGCACCTTAAGCGAATTTAACGCAGTAAAACTTGAACAAGCATTGGGTTGAGTAAAGCCCGTCTAGAACCAGAGTCTTAACAGCTTTCCTGCCCAGACCAGTATTGGGCAAAATATTTCCTCGAAACTAAACTGATGAGACTTAACTTGCTACGCGGTCAACTTCCGCTTCCCAGCAAGAAAACCCAAAACACATAAAAAAGGATAAATTCTCGGTCTTCACAGCTCCCTGTTAATAGCGACCTAAAATAGATCTACTTAACAGAAGGAAATTACCTGGCCAGCCTCTTCGTTGATTTGCCGATGCACGGAGTCCACAGAGTACAGGACCTTGTCCCATCCCGAGATGACCCCCTGTGAGGAGGGGTCTATAGCATCTGACCAGTCTCTATAGTAACTATTACACGTGGTGCTGTAACGCAACCGGAATCTGGCGGGAAAATAAAGGTCTGTGATTGGCTACATAATCAATGACTTGTGCTCTCTCCACATTAGTGGCATGACATGGCTTTGGGACTCGGCTTGACATGGAATGGATTTAATAAAACACATTGCACGCAAGTATCTTAGTGATGTTAAATATATATAGGCATGGATTTTTTCGACTCCAAGCTCCGAAGATCCTCTTATGAAATTTTAGTACGCTCGTCGCAAAACAGGTGAATCTGCTATTTATTTTTCCTCTTTTTCTAAAAGCGAACCAAGAGACCTCGAGTTGGCTTTTGGTTGCCTCTGCGTCAAAACCGTGACGAGTCTTCGTACGATACCATTCATATGCAAACGTGTTTTTCAGTTCATGCAAATCAAACAGAATGTTTTGCCCGAGGAATCATTTTGAACCTGAGGCACAAGGTAACCCTGAAAAAGCCAATTTATAAAAAAACGTCTCGAGTAACAGCTGTATCTATGAGTTTTTCTGTCACATGTAATTTTAGGAGTATTGGATGATATTCCTCAAATTTAAGCATTACAGTTCCCATGGAAACCAGTGACGAAAATTTTCATGTTGAAATATCAAGTGAAAAATTTGAAAAAGTGAATTTTATTTAATGAACACATTCTAAAATCATTTACTGTGTCCCCGAAGAGCCTGGACATTGATTCCCCGGTGTCGCTGTTGCAATTTTAGGTTGTAAAAGACTAATTTCTAACAATTTGATCCACTTACTTCCGGAAGAGAAAACCTTTCTTTAATAGATCAATCATTTTTTTAGTTTGCTTAAGGGCGTTCTTTCAGTTTTTTACAGGAACAATAACGTTTTTTCTCCTTCGAGTCATTACTGTAACTACGGTGATAATAATGTATTGAATGCACGTGACAAACTATCCATCAGCTGTCATCATCTTTAGAGTTTTGCTTCACTGCATCAGCACTTATGTTAGAGGCCGGCTGACTGAAATTTTAATATCAAGCTGGAGTGCATCTGTATTGAGTCATACAGTGTGAATTTTGAGGACGAGAAACTGTAGAACTCGCTGTTGAATGTTTTTGTAATAAACGGCGACTTGCATGACCACAAACTTTTTCCGCGTAGCTTTGTGAACTTTCTCTTCATTTGCTGGACGACAGTCTGCTCAGTAAATGCTATTTAATGAAAATTTTTAGCTAGCTAACTTTTTTCTAACGAAAGTAATTTTCAAATACAGCAAACAAACCAGTCAAATAAAAGAACGTTTTTCAATGTACACTGCACGAGCTTTTGTATTCCGCGATTTGCATTTGAAGGCGGGTGTAATGCAAGAGTTTCTATGAGTGCTTTTACCTGCTGATTTCTATTCGGCTCTTCGATTGATAATACAATACCACGATTCTTAAAATAAATAGCATTCTTATGCATCTCTATAGTTCAGTTGATAACAACGACAAAGACGCGAAACCTTTTTTTGAGCCACCTACCTTGACTCGATAACTTCTTCTTTGTTTGGGGTAAACGTGTAACTAGACGGCAACTGAAAAGTAAATATATAACGTCAACATGAGAATAACGTTTAACACGACAACGGATCGGTTATTTCACGGTCAGGTTAACGACTTGCACGAAGATCGTCGTACCATGAACATATTGCCAATATTCTGCTGTACATGGGGTCTTCACGAACTCGCTCGGGATTTTGCGGTTCCAAAACTTTAACACAAATGACCACTAAACACAGCCAGCGATCTACAACTTGAAATCTAAACATTCATCACGGAATAAATGAAAAAGCTAAGCTGTTTTCCCCTGAATAGAGAACGCCAGCGAAATTCGGCTCAGCGAATCATAATAAACTTCATTCTTAATGCCCGCGTTCGCTTTGGCTGGGATTAGAACTGATCGATAAAGATCAATGTACGTGT
>JAHPZR010042820.1:0-15420 GCA_019787425.1 Platygyra sinensis | reverse complement strand
TAAAATCATTTTATTATTACTAGCCTCGTCAAGTTTCAGAAAAAGCAATTTACTAATCCACCTGCTTCAAGAGGAAACAATTGACTTTGCAGGAAATCTATCTACTATTTGAAGTCTTCGGCTTAATTAAAAATATCTTTAAGTTAGAGACGGAAATTGACGGTTTACGACTTGCGTGAGTTCCTTGGAGAGTCATACCGGCACCTGTTACCTGTACTTTAAGCAGCCAATAAAGTCGGCTCGAGAATTTACAAACTTTCAAGCTGCTGGTAAAACAGTCCTATTCGACTGTAAAGTTGAGTGGCATGTCTCAATCATCATCACTTTTGTCGGTTTAATTGGTAGTTTTTTCAAAAACAGCTGGCATCATGTCTAGATCAAAGAGTCCAGGCATGACACGGCAAAATAATGAGAAAATTTTAAAATGAAATGTTTGACATCTGACTGGAATGATGGAATCGAACTCGCTCGTTCTGACCAAGCGACACTAAACGTACGGCAAGTATGGCGAGCGCTTCCAGAACACTTTTAACACGTCTGATCGGCTTTGTGGTTTATATTTTAATCGGAGGAGCTATTTTTATGGCGATTGAGAAGGACAATGATAAACACGCTACTACGCATACATTTGAGGATTTACGGAGCAAGTGGATACAGAAATATAATTTATCCAAGGAAATCATCACCGAACTGTTACAAGATTACGACGACATGAGAAAGAACGGGGCAAAACCAACATGGAGTTTCCTCGACTCAGTTTATTTTGTATTGCAGCTTGTCACAACAATAGGTAAACTAATTAATTTTATTTTGTATGTAATAATTCAATGTACTATAGTCGACCTCGATAAAAACAGTGTAACAATAATTGCCGCTCGAGTGTAATTGATTTCTTTTGGGTTCCAAACTCGTTCATTCACTAAATCTAATATTTAAAAAGAAAGAGTCAGTGAAATATCGGGCCATGGAAATTTAACAACTAGTATGTTTAAGAGATATACGGTGCTTTGACGTGAGTTCAGATGTAAGCTTAACAACGATTATGCCGCTACTTGCCCGCAGAGCAAATTGTCAACCCCCTGTACTTGCCCTTCATTTTATTTCACGAGCACAAAGCCGGGACCACCCAGCGCCTAACATTTCACGCAAAATGATTTTCCAACATTATTCATTTTAAGTGGAATTCTAATAGTATACTAATGCAAATGCTGCAATCTGATTAGCTGAGGTACTCGTATACTATCAGCCATTAGAGTGCAGTTGGCTGTCAGTCGTCCTCGAAATGCGATGTTTTTATAGTTTTTCCGAGGTTTTGGATGTAAACGTGTAATTAAATTCCTGAGAAAACTAAAAGAAGCACATTTACGGTTTCTTGACTTTAAAAACTTAAACATATTGAAAAAGCGGGTACGCGCGTAAACAACTGCAAATTTACCGAGGACAGTTCGATACGTGCAACTTTGTTTAAGCGTAAAGTTCAATAATGCGTGGGAAAAATAATTGGAAACCGTTATTTTTTTTGTTAAATCAGTTAGAATTCTAGCTCATAATCTAATTGTTAAATAGTGTAGATATGTCGAATGATTTCTCAGCTTAAGATGTTAGCGCCATTTACAGGCCTCAAACTTACAACCCGCCCAAGAATATCAATTGATCTAAGATGATCAATACACTGGGAAAGAGAATATATAGATCAGTACCAACATAAAATATACCTTCTGAGGTGTCACGTGTCCAAGCGCTGTAGCGCGGCTCCCGTTTTATTCTGTAGATACCTAAGCCCGAATATCAAATTAAAGCTTACAGAACTGGTAATGAACCTATATCAAGAATTTTAAAATGAAATTTTTGAATTTTTCACCAACCCTAATTGCGAACGTCCGAGCATAAAAGTAGATAATAAGGTCTATAAGATAATGCATTCGGATGGAATTAGGCTTATTCTGGCCTCATTATTTTTCAATGTTATTTCTGTAATATTTTATTTTACTTCGAACTCATTTTTCTTTTGCAGGATATGGTAATATTGCCCGAAAACGCCATCTGGTCAAATTTTCACTATAGCTTATGCGATCGCAGGAATTCCGCTCACAGTTTTGGCGCTGAAATCGATCGGTGAACTGGTAAACATTGCGTTGAGAACAATTAACCGACCATTGCACATAAAACTCCATACCATACAGTGCAGTGAAGGTAGCTGCGATTTCTTGGAGAAGGGAAACCTTACAATCAACTCTGTTTGTTTAATTTTAACATGGATTGTTGCGTCGACAACCAGCGCGTATTTGACGCCAAAACAAAGTCTCATTAGCAGTGTTTACTCCATTTTCGTAACCTATTCCACAGTCGGGTTTGGCGACATCATACCGTTTGAAGAGCATAAATACGTTTTTATGATGATTGTATTGCCCGGATTGTCTTTCATGTCGAGTTTAATCAATACCATTGTAGTTTACGTGGAAAAGATCAGCATTCTAAATCAGAATTGTTTCAGCATTCCGAAGTGCCTTTCGTGGGAAAGAACTTTAAACTCGGGAATAAGAGCGGATAATTTTCAGCAGGAGACTCCGAACCTTAGTGAAATGTCCGTGTAAATGATCAAGTCACGAGAAAAGAAATAAGGCTTATATTTCAAAACGGCACGGTGAATGTTTTTCTTACTATAGAATTTTGATAAGCATGATAAGATGTAACTTTTGACAAAGTTTGAAAAAATTTTGTACATGGGGTTCAGGGCCACCTTAAAGTTTCGAAAATTTAAGGTGGCTCTGAACCCCATGTACAGAATTTTTTTAAACTTTTCCAAAAGTTGCATCTCATTCTGCTAACCGAAATTCTATAATAAGAAAATTTTCACCGTGCCGTTTTTGAAATATAGGCGCTTAAAGCTAAAATTAAGGGTTCTTTTAGCAGGCCATAGTGTTGCTATGGTAACCTATTGTGTCACGAAAATAATACCAACCTGTTCACCAATGATTGGGCAGTGTTTTCACACCATGATTGTGGCATCAACTGATAAAGAGTGGTAATAATGACCCATCAAAATCTACGTCTTGGAAAGTGTTGGAAACTGTTTTGAGCCACCTAAACCTTTTCCACTTAAAACTGATGGTGTCGACTCAGGAGCGGATCTTGGGAAAGGATGCGCTTGGGACTATAAGGAGAAATTTGTTTTGGTATTTTAAAAGATAAACCAAACCAATATAAAACCCGAGGCTTTGTCTTGTGTTGAGGCACTGCAATTTTTGTGACAATAGTTGAAGTACAGTTCAAAGCACGTAATGTGACATCATTTAGGTTTATCACTAATAAAGTGATTCCAAACTTTTTTCAGCCGGTTTTCACCAATACACATGAAATAACGAAAGAACACTAAAATGTCAGTTACTTGGCGCATACACAGAGAATAATAAGATTTGAATTAGAGAATTTGACCATTTACTTGGTCAACTAGAGGATATATTTTTTAATTTTTCTCCTAAAACATGTAAACAGTTGATATATCTAGTTTGGGACAAGAAAGGTTTTAAAAAAGATATCATTTATGCGACTCATAATTTGCATTTAGAAACTGAAGACTCCCCGCACGAGCCTCGGTTGTAAGCTATAAGCCTCATTGTATAAAAAGGCTCTTTGCACGATCCGTTCACATGGTACGGAATAGATTATGCTGCGACTTGCTGCGACGTAAATAACACTGTGGGACTTCCAAAACAAAGAAAAGCCGGGCTGGACTGGTACGAGTTCCTTTGTTTTGGAAGCCCCACTGCGTTATCTGCTTCCCAGCATAATTTATTCCGTACCATGTGATAAGATCGTGCAAAGGGCCCATTGTTTCTTCAGTTTCCAGATATTTCGCCCCTCCCCATTCCACAGGAATGTTGACAAAACACTTTGAACGGACTCATAAGAACATTTTGCCGTTTTTTGACTCCTCTTTTACTATAATTGCTATCATCGAAATTCAAAAGATTTGCATGTGTTTCTTCTAAATGTGAGGAGGCTTGAAGTTCCAGTTTCTCTTAAATCCTCATCGGAAATATAATAACTGGAAACTGACTAGAAAACCTTTGGTTACTTCAGTCTCCAGACTCATATTGTATATCTTCTTTTCTTTTCATTTACAGATTTTACTGATGTAAAAACTGTAAATATACGACTGAATTAAGTTGTTGTTATTATTATTATTATTATTATTATTATTATTATTATTATTAAATATTTATTACATTTTTACTATTTGATTAATTTCCTTTTTATACAGCTCCTTTAGATTTTCTACATTTAGGTTACCTTATTTTAATTGCATATCAAGAAATTGTGTGAAACTTTATTTTAGCATAGAAACGCATGTTATAAAAACATGATCAAAGCTTTATATTAAGGATTTTATAAGATTTTAATAAAGATTATTTTTTTAAAAAGTTATTATCATTATTATTATTATTATTATTATTATTATTATTATTGTTATTATTATTATTATTATATTGTTATTATCCAGGAAAAGAAATATGGCTGAATTGATAACCAGAACACATGTCACGGTCGTAACGGTAAACCGAACTAAAGTGAAAACCAGTCTTACTTTTAATGCATAGTACACATTCAGTAATAATTTCTACTGTCATAAAAACAGCTTCAATAAAGTTATGTTACAAGCTCGACACGGTATTAAACATAAATGACTTTAAAATCTGAGAATCGTGCCTTCAGACAGCTGAATAATGATGACTCGTTATTTAAATTAAACTTCCTTGACATCTATACAATGTTTAAGCAAGCAACCGGAACGATGATCCCGCTGGTCTACGTTGGATCAATAGTGATCTAATCAGCTTCACAAATAAAATGAAGAATATAAAGGCAGAAACCGGCAAAGTAGAATATTTTTTTGACGGTGTATTATTTTTCGGCTGGCCAAACCAGCCTTCTTCAGGTACCCTACGCTGTGTCGGTTTCTGCCTTTATATTCTTCTTGATATCTAGTCCAGCGTTACACCCTAGGGTTTCCCCAGGGCGCTTTCCCTTCAACCAAAACTTCCGGAAGTTTTGAACCGGGGCAAATGGTACGGAAAGTTTTCGGAAAATTCGAAAATTAGTTAATTACAACTGAAAACAATTTAACTGAAAATTCCGAGATAAAAATCAAATAATACAGAAATTTCGGGCAAAAGACTTTCGAAAATTTAGGTACAACTCCCGAGGCTGCGGAAAGTATTGTTCCATTTGCCACTGGAAAGTTGCAAACAGGCCGGAATTTTTGGTCGAATGGAAAGAGAGCGAAAGATAAGCCATGCAAGATACATTCGCATTTCATTTTTCTTTTTTGAAACAAAATTTACAAGATACAAGATTAAAATTAAAGCGGCCGATTAGAATAATCCTAAAAATTCCGGTGGAATCATATATATGATCATCTGAAATGGCGATAATGTGCCTTTTTATAGAATCATGTTACATGATGTGCTATTCATACAAGACTACAATTAAAGACGTTATAGATCACGTCTTTTGTTGCTTTGCACGTTTGTATTATTCCATTTGACTGCGACTGGTTTCCATTTCAAAAATAGATTCTTAAGGCTGCAGTTTATAGTCATGGAATTGAAGTCGCTTGATTAAGAAAGGACAATTGTCCCCTCCCCCGCTAGTCCGGGGACACTGTGCAAAATGCGCGTTGCCATGATTTGTATCATGTATATGATTTAAAAAACAAGTAAAGAAACCTCGACTGTGCTCTATTCTGTTGTAGAGCACTTGGGAAGCGGTAGAGTACTCAAGAAACAGGGAAAAACACTCGACTGCTATCCATACCTGCCAACTTTTTCTGAGATATAGGCGTGAGATTTTTATTCTGGGAGTGCTGGGATTTTGGAAGACGACACGATCATTTCCGAAGATTCCCGAAGACGTCCGAAGTCTTCCAAAGAAGTCTGAAGTCTTCCGAAGACGTCCGAAGTATAAACGCGACCTCGCTCCAAGTGCTTTTTACCTCAAAAATCAGAGATCGCGAGGAAGGTATTGATTGTCATTTATTCATTTTACACATGGTTTTCGTTCCTTGCATGGCTCTGAGTTAACGTATTTGTGGAAATTGTGTCAAGCAAGCCGGGACGGCAACAACTCACATTTATCAATCAGGCGTGAGAAATTGGCCCGCAGGCGTGAGCCTCCGTGAGATCGAAGTTTTCAACCCGCAGGCGTGAGACTCACGCCTAAGGCGTGAGAGTTGGCAGGTATAGACTGCGTCTCGTGTTTTCCCCTACATTTCTTCCGTGCTCTACTTCTTCCAAAGTGCTTTACAACAGAACAGAGCACAGTCGAGGCTTCTTTATCTGTTAAATACTTCATTCTCTCTAGACTTACGAAAATAATTCTACGAGTATAGGTATTTTGGCGTAACATTCAATAAAAACAGCTTGAAGAAAACCTACATTTCGACTTAAATTGAACTGACTTCGTCTTCTACTCTTTATAAAATAATTCCTCGGTTTGTCCACTTTTAAGCAGTTAGTTCGGAATCGTTTTCCTCGATTATCTCGCGTTGTCTTAATTTGAAACGTCGTTTGTACGCCTCGTCAGCAAGGATATCAAATAAATGTCGTCTGGGTTTTCCTGTTAAGAACAAAAAAACAGACTGTTTAAGTAAGTTAGCAGCGACTGCCTTTCTTCCTTGCAAGGGGCAAAATACAGTTAACGCATTGGAAATTCTCCGACCGAATCAGCTGGAACAGGAAACAGTTTACGAAAAGTTCGTTGCGAAAATTTTAGTGATCCTTTCAAGTTCAATCAGCATTTTCCAACTAGTTAGAGTAAAACGCAGATTGCAGACCAGTAAAATGCGGACTGAGGGACTGACCTCAGACTGACCACAGACTTCAGTTCTAAATATGTACATGTATCGTGTTATTTTCATTATCGAGTGCTTACCGTAAACAGGATTATTCATGCTAATCATAATGAAAGTCTGCAGTGCGGTTAGCCTGAATATCGCATAGGTTAGCCTCTATAATGCTCCGGTTGGCCTGTTTACGGTTAGCTCTCAATGATGGAAATGATAGCACGAGACAGTTAAAAGCCTTTACTGCTGGTCTGCTCCTTGTAGTCTGCCTTTTACCCTCAATGTGAAGTTTGCAGTTCGAAGATTTCGTTTTACACCTGAGCAGTTTGCAAGCATTCAGAAGAAGATAGAGCTAAACGTTTACCTGTTACATTGGAATTGTTGTTAGTTTCCGTTGCATCCTCTATGGATTAAAAAAATAAACAAATAGATCAAAAAATTGGCTTTATTTCGCTTCTCCCCCCCCCCCCTTTTTGGAAAGGTCCTAAAAAGTGAATAAGCGAACGCGACAATTTCTAAAGGTATTTTGGGTGGAAGTGGTTTAAGGTTGCTTGATCATTTGAAGCTCAAGGTGCTTCAGTGTGACAGAAGGAAACAGCACAAACATGTGTATTCAAGCCTCCACTTCCTTCTTGCTGACAGCGAACTTCTACTAAGCGTTCAACCAGAGAACGATAAACGAACAATACCCATAATACCAACTGGCGTTGTCGCTACTGTTTCGTCCGCTGTTTATCCAATCATTTCTATAAGTCTATATTTAGCAAGTTCGACCCACAAGGCCACGAGAGAATAACCGGGAGCCTTGTCTTCGTTAGCGTACTTTTGCGAAATAGCAGTGTTATCAACTAATGGTGAATCGTAGTACTGGTCTAAAAATAGATATTTCGCTAGAGTTTTAAGTACATCAAAATAAGTTGACACTACCTGGTGTCATAACTATTTTTTTCAAAATGAAACACGACATCTGAGCTAATGAAGAAGAAAGAGGGCTCTGCGATATCTATTCAGGAGGCAATAATAATTGCTTGTATACCTCCAAAGTTGGTTTTTCTTTTATAATTACCTGCAGTGTTGATGTCGCTAAGGTGATAGTACAATGAGGAAACGTATGTCAAGATGCTCTGTTCATCCGGGACATCCATAAGTACCAGATCACTCGCGTCCAGCAAGGCTGGGATACCAAGCTGTTCTTCGGCAACCTTGAAGGCCTGGTAGCGATACAAAATTTGCATTTGGAAATATGAACTAAAGTTTTCATATAAAGTTTTTCTTTACCGTTCAACTGGTCTCCATGTGAGTATATGTGGAAGCGATACAATCTACCATTGCAGAGAAGATGGCAGGGTCATTTGGTAAACGGCTATAGTATGGCTCTAGCCCAGGATAGTTCGATGGTTAGTTCAGTGTTTAATCAAGTTATCGCGCAAATTAAAGAAAACAATTTCTCAATTCTCAGATATTTGATCAGCCTTGCATTATATTATGTTGTTTTGCGTGTGTGTGGAAGTCATCGGAAGACGCTGCTAACAGTGCCAGATGCTGTTTCGCGTCACAATAGAAACTAATCGCGTGTAGAAGTGATCACATGCTGTTTGGCTTCCCTTGTTATCCTAATATCATCTCAGGGCAGAGTCAGATTAAATATTTTTGGAAGCAACGACATACACACTAGAAGATGTACGTCCTTCAAAGGCGGATCTAGAACTTGAGCTAAGGTGGGGGGAGTGGGGGGAGGGGAGGGAGGGTTGGGGAGCGGTTTTGTTTTACTTGCACTGTCGGCTTTCCTTACATATGTGATTTCTTCTTTTTTGACCCAAAATAAGAGTGGGACCCAGGCCGCCCCCGGGCCCCTCCCGTTGATGAGTGACTAACTGCAAGGGACCACATACGGTAGACGCTGCCGACGTAGGATCTACCAGAGATCTGATCAGCCAAAAACTAAATGCATGGCCGCTGATACTACGTGAAAAACGTTTCCAGACGCCATCATAACAAGGACCAATTAATTAATTGATTAAGCAGGATCGCTTCAGTGGACAGCTGTTTCGCCCTTCTTGGAGCTCGTCAGCACTGGCCTTTCATTTTTATTTTATAAAGATCCAAGTTGTTGAAAAGAAATTTCAGAAAAGTACTGCTTTGCACAGTTGGCAATAAAAATCAATGACGAATCAAAAAAATTACTGTGCTTTCCATTACGTGACTAAGTGACATCAAAAGTTGAAAGTGCCAAGATCCTGTGTAATCATTCAGTGTTTTTCATTTCGTATCATATATTATCTAATCAAATTAATACTGAACACCACTTTCATACTCGCAACTACGCGTTCTGATCTCTTAACAGATTATGAAGTTGTCGAAAGTGACAGCTATCAATCCGGTTGTTTTGTAACACTACACTGTTTTGTAACACTACATGGTTCGAAGCTGTTGTTTTTTAGAGTTTATATGCAAAGATCTAGATAAGAAGACAATTGTAAAAACGTTGCTAATCTTACCAGGTTGTTGTTATCGATCATGTTATCCTTGGAGAGATTCTCAAAGTCGCTGAAAATAATAAACAAGTAAGTTGAATCATGTCCAATGCATTTGAAAACCGAAATTCCAATTCCAAAACTATTTAGCCATACAGAAAACATTAACATTGTATTCTGTTTTCACAAAAAAAGTATTCAAATTAAAAACGTGACACTTTACAGAGAGCGATGATTTCAGTGTTAACTCTTTGAATTTTCAGTAGTTATCGAAGTGTAGTTTCTCCTTTCGACAGCCACACAGTGTCATGCAGACAGGGTAAAGAGAAATTATAAAATCATCAACTGTCACCAATTTCTCAGAAGAAGCACTGAAAGAAAGTACTTCAGTCAATAAGGTTATGTGAGGAGTGCTTGTTGAAGTCAGTGGCCTGCTAAGGACAGTTGGTTTAACTGCATCATGAAGTAAGACTAGAAAGACAAAAGAATCTGCTGAACTGAACCGTGCTGTAAAACGTTTGAATGATGAACCTGAAGCGGTGAAGAGCGGTGACATCATTGTTTCACTTTTCGTCTTCTCTCAGATCGAATCATGCGTTGTTCTGAAACACCAAAATTATTTTGTTTCCAAATTGGAGAACTGGAATACTAACGACCAAAGTTTTCCGGCTGCCGCAAAGAACGGCAGGCATTGATCATGAATTATTATTTCAAAGCAGACAGTCTTTGAATTTTATCACGCTTCATGTGGAATTATGTGACGCCTTAATTATCAAATTTATGTTGATTTTGCATCAGTATTTACTGAAGAATAGAGCCCACCGTTTCCCAGGGCTTATCATTTTGTCATTATTATTATAATTGTAACACATTCCGATATTTTTGGTTCATATCATGATGAAGTGTATGAAACAAAGTTTTCATTTGCCTTCTTTGAATTACGTCTGAAGTACTTCGTGTATTTCAGCATATGATTATCGTTAAAATTATCTACCAGCTGCTGCAGACATAAACAGCAACTGAATTTTTTTTCCGGCAAAACAATCTTATCGTCTCGTAGCACTAGAAACTTGAAACATTTCATTTTCAGGAAAAGAATAGTAAAGGAACAAAACTCGTCGCCTGTGCTTTCCCTTCTTGTGACACCCGGACTGGAGGTAGAAAAACTCACTCGTAATTGAGAACTGACAAGTAAATTAAATTCTTCACCTTCAAATACTAGATGAAACGCAAGTCTAAAGAATTAAACGCCTTGAGAATTTTATTTGTGTGTCATCATTCAAAACAACTGTCTCATCGTCTAAAGCGACAAAATTGATGACAAAAGCAAATTCATACTTTTCATATTCAAATCAAAATGCGGTTTACTGTAATTACAAACTGAGCGAAATAGTAAAGGTAAACCAAGAAAAAATATGTCTACTCTTACATGAAGTCCGGCTTGAAACGATGTATTATTGCACAGAATGCTAGTCCATCCCTCCATGAGGTCGTCATGTTACACACACGAACGTTCTTGTATCCAACCGTTTGTCGCTTGCTCCATTCAAGTAAAGCTTCTTTACCTCTTAATGTGCAAGATCCAATGCTTTTCCTTTTTGGGTCCATTTTCGTTTAGCTTCGCGCGGATCATCAAAAAATCTTTCCTGTTTGATCGGTTTCAGTAGTCAGTCGTCTGGCGGCAAGTTTGGTGTTTTCAGCGCCAAAACCGACGTTCGTTTCTTTCGCGTCTGATCTAGCGATTGCAAAATGAAAGTCTCCAATAAATAACTTCCGAAGTCCTCGTGACTAGAAATGAAATATAAACATTTATGTAAACCAATCGCTGATGCTGTGAAAAGCGGAAACAGACAAAAAAGGAAAATATTTCATTGAGATCAAAACAGCGTGAGATATTCAGCACAAACTGCTCGTAAAATATGTCCGCAATCAGTGTAATTAACATAAGCGTTTGATTTTTTGGATAAAACGAGAAAAACGGAAACCATAAACGCTTAAGGGCTTACCTCAAAATTATTAGCTAAACTTGATTTTATACTGTGGTTATTAGTGTTTCATTGCCGACCATTTTCCAAGCCTCTCGTTCAGTTCAAATGTTTTGCTTTTTTATGCGCTCTCAGGGACAAAAACATCTGCAATGAGTCTATCAAGCGATTACTCAAAGACTGAAATTATTCACAAGAACAAAATCGCTGCTTTGATTATAATTTTTTTCATAAAGATGCCGATGTCAACGCATAGGCTTAAAAAGTGGTGAATCCGTCATCTGTTTTAATTATGACAACAATGAAAGGAGGTTCCGTCAAACGCAGGCACTTTACACATGCAAAAACAAGTTATTGTTGACACTTTACGACCAAGATTCAGACTCGGATGAAGTTTCAGTGTCAGAGAAAATTCAAACTGCTGCATGGAATCAAATTTCTTCATTACAAAAGATCCGGTCACTTTTATCGCTGACAATTATACTAAAACCTGTTGTTGCTCTCTGTCAATTAAAATGTTGCCGAACTAATATATTTTCACGGTAACCGCGATATAGACTCCAGGTTATATTTATGCGGCAAGGTTTATTTTCAAAGCAATTATACGGCGAAAAAGCGCGCGCGTTGCAACGCTTTGAATAATTTAATTGGGTTTTTTGGTTTTCCAAGCTCCTCAGAAAAAGAACCGTTATTCACGCGTGTATTTTGTTAGCACGCCGCTGTGTTGTCTTCTCAGGTGCCTCCAACCCAATGAAGATCACGTGATTATTCTAATATAGGCAAGACCACAAAGACAAACCAATGCAAAAGGGTGCCCGATCTTTGGAGACCTGGATCAGTTAAAATCAATAGATACTATGCAAAAAACGGTAGACTGATCCCCACGGCGAAGAGAAGAAAAAAAATTAAATAAAACAGCAATGAAATTAAAACAAGTACAATATTATTAACCTCGAGGTTCCAACATTTTGAACTTTTGAACTTTATTCATACTCGGTAAAATTCCAAAGAATGTCTAAAAATCCTAAAACCTAAAATACTAATCCTATCTCTACATTAATTTACAACAATAAGCTACCTACAGACCTGATTTCCATGAACGCCGTGTATTTAAAAATTTGGATAGAGAAGGCGTTTAAATTGATTTAAGGAACTAGACTCTCTAATATTACAGTGTAAACTGTTCCAAAGAGTTGCACCGCTGTAACTAAAACTATTTTTCATGCAGAATGTTCTCGGAAAGGGAACAACAGGTAAACCAGGCAAAGGTGAGTTTTCAGTAGCCATACAGTGATCTTAGAACGAGAGGAGCTTGAATAATGACGACGACGCCAAGGAAAACACTTCTATCTATTTTTTTTAAAATGAAATTATATTTTACCTGTCGATCCAAATACCTGTTACCTCTAAAAGCCACAGCAAGGTTCAGTTGTGATCTAAACAGAAATACCAAAACTTAGCTACCGTTACTCGGGTGCAGCAAAATATGTCAGACGTGTATACTACAATCATGGACAAAAGTCTTGGGACAACGTCTGCACTTTTGACGCTTTTCCGCACACGCCAGACGCGAATACAACTCCACCTGCCTAACCCCTCCCCCCACCCCACACACAATGTTAAAAATTAGTACCTGCTTTTCTCTTGATCTCCTCTCTTTTCTCCAGCATTGTATTCAGTGGGTGGTGCACGGTGGGTAAAAAGGACAGCAATGCATTGTTTAAACCTCAGTTGTCGAACACAGATAATTCGTTACATTACTTATGAGTCCCAAGCACTTTTGTCCACGATTGTAGTTATGCAACGCTATCTCGTGGTATACCATGAAATTTCCCACGGACGAGGTATGCACACGAGCCTTGTATAAAGGTTCGTGAGTATACCACTTGAGAAAATACAAGTGACTCGTGGGATGTTCCATGGTATATCACGAGAAGTCGTTGCAATAACTATTTTATACGATGCCAACACAATCAATGAGACATACGCGCGGTGCATGACGGGAAGGTTGGATGTAATACCGTAGAATATATACAACGTCTTTTATGTGTTTTGATTGCTTGTGATCTTAATTGCATGGTGTATAAGGTTTATGGTCATTATGGAATCTTCTATACCACACTTTGACTGCAAAATCTAAAGATATTTACCAAGTGATTGCAAAAATCATGAATGTCACCCCCAAAACTATTTAAAAATTGGAAAAAAACACTCTATTTAGTGGCATAAACATGACATTTCTTTCTTTTTTGAAACACTTAAATATGAAGCGTGTTTATTGTTTAATCCCAAATATTTCCTAGTCTATACAAGTTAAATATTGTATAGACTATTACTAGTCTATACAAGTTAAATATAATTTTTAGTAATTATATATAATTACAATGTCTCTCTTATAGTTTATTTATTGACCTTAGAAATGAAGAAAAAATATTCAAGTTTAAGTTGTATTTAAGTGTTGAATACATTACAATAACCCATAAAAGACCATTACACGGGAGAGTAGATGTGTGAACATGGCTATGTTTACTTATAAAGTCATCGCACTAAGAACATAGCTTCTCAGTGCACGGTCCACATTAATGGGGTGGAGGAATGGATGAAGGTCGGCAGAGATATACGAAATATGGTGTTAAAATTTTCGACCACTCAAAGGAAAAGAGCAAAACGAAACTGACCACGACCAAACAAGGTCTGTGGGAACTTTAAGTTTGGTAAGTTCTGTTTACCAGCTCGATCCTCCCTTTTTTTTTTTTTTTAAATACATCCGTTTTGAATCTAAGACCGCCGGATTTTAAAAGCGGTGCCCCATATAACCAATCTGTTACGCCCCTGAAGGACCTAAAAGTGATCTTAAGAATGTTTTCGTCTACTTAAGAGAGTGGTACAGTGAAAGAAACGCTCCGTATTAGACGACATATCAGATATAGTGGATAATTTGCTGTTAAAAATCGTAAGCAAATTCTTTGTTGAAGAGACAGATATTCAATGGTTATTTGTTTACTTGGGTTATGGTCTACCGCTATTCACTTAAATTTCTACTTGGTACTTTTATTTTTTATGTAAACGTACATATACTATATCCTATTAAAGAAATGAGTCATTAGTACTCTGAAAAAAAAATCCTTCAACGCACATATCTTACGTAACTATTAACAACTGTTAATTTAACTATACGCAGAATTTTTATATTTTCGCGTTAAATATTATGATTATCCATAGCTCAGTCTTCGCTTGTCAAAAGCTAATTTCCAGTCCATTCGTGGCTTAGCCGTACATATTTGGGCCACACACTGCCTCTTTGAATGGGTTAATAAATTGGTTCTTGAAATAATAGAAAGCACAACAAAGGAAACAACAGAGTTAGTGTTTCCGATGAAAACTGAGGTTCCACGGAGTTTCTTACTGAAAAATCTACGATTGGCCTTAGCTGACATTGCAGGCTGCTTAAATTTCGTACCCGGACTGTTTAGACTGCTCGGTCAATGCTGACCGAGTTAGGAGTGGACACTTGGTTGATTGGCATCTTTTCATTGAGAATAATCGTGATGGTTTCCTGATTTCGGCAGGACCCGTTTCTACAATGGCGAAGACGCTTTTTCACAGCAACGTCTATGTAGCCCTGGGACTAAACCGCTTTTGTATGGTCAGTTACGAAGAGCCTTCAATTCACTTGACTAGCAGTTTTCAAGCAGAAAGACTAGTAATTTAGCTGGCTGTCTGAACGCTGCTCTTCATATCAAGACATGTGCTATATTTATTGTCTAGTGTAAGATGGTCATTTCAGGTCTCAAGATATGCCAACAGTAGTGCCACTGCTTAGGTCGATCAACCACCAGAGTCCATTGTGTCATCTCCAGCCCTTCAGCGTCCAACATCACCTTGCTTGCATTTGTCTCCAGCCCAGTCTCTGGCCCAGTTTCCTCGCTATCCGATCTACTCCTTCGTCCCGAGCTTATTTTTTTGGCGAAGTCCTTGAAAGTAAAAGATGGATTTTGCTCATTTGATCTAGATGATGTCTTCTTCAACGCCCGTTGAGTTTTCGAGTGCTCGTTTCTTTGACTTTCTATTACTTCTGTTTCTTGATTCCGGGCCTCAGAGTTGCTGTTATACTTTC
>JAHPZR010042818.1:0-10813 GCA_019787425.1 Platygyra sinensis | reverse complement strand
CCGAAGCCTTCAAGTGTTTTAGTCCCAGGAACAGAGCCTTAAAGCTTGCAACAGTTCAAGGAATAGAATTCATAGCTCGTAACAACCCGCAAACAACACCTCACTTCCTTTTTAATATCTCATGCATCTACCGGTCAATTTTCACCACATTTTTAGGGAAGGTGTCCTAAAGATGAACGAACAACTACTGAAATGGAGAGATGTGCAGAGAAACTCCCCAGGACAAAATCTTAAAAAAAACCTTAGGGAAGGTTGCATCCACCCCCCTTGTACGTCAGAGAGTTACATGTAAGATGAGATATTGCACCTTTCTTGAAATTACACAATCTCTGAAATTCCAAATCCAGCTAGCAGAATTTTGCATTTTTGGCTGCTTTCAATCTTGTTTTTTTATGGTGATAACCAATGAACCTTGAAAGTTAGAAAATAACCAAAGCAAAACAAGAAATGGTAGGTTGAGCACAGTTCACAGGTTATTGACGAAATCATGCCAGAAAAATGGGCTCTCTTTACAAAAAAACACACTGAGCATAAAGGAACCCGAGAAACATATAACCACTAAAGAAAACTACAATCTTGAAAGCATCAAGTACCGAAAATTTTTGAGTTGAGACTGTTAACTTACATTTGACCGGTACTGTACATGATTGTGTATCATCAGTATATGTCAGTGCTTATACACCAAGAGGTCTGAGATTACTATCTAATGCCAGTGGTAATTTACGCCACACCTCATCTTAAAGGCTTTATGCACTGATGGTTGTGGTATGATATTATTTTAGGGTGACCCCAGCTCTCAAGGTGACCTAAAACTGCTTGATGGAGAAAAAATCCAAGCAAATCGTAAGTTACTAGATATGTAAAGCCATTAGGCTGAGCATAATTTTATACTGTACATTTTTACTGTTGGGTTGTCACAAAGTTTTGTTGCCAGCTTTATTGGTGGAGTATGTCCACCTGATTTTGCCATCTTTTTCCAATAAGAATCAGGCAAGAAGCTAGCATGGTAACTTCTTACAATGACCCTGTAGATGGGGCTTTTCAATGGCAAGAGGCTGCTTTTTACAACGTTTATTTCCTCTTTTTGACCCCTTTCAGTGGCTCTCATCGCAATTGGTCAATCAAAATGAAAGTCAGAACTGTAAGAGGCTGGGTTTTCAAGCCTGATTTACATCTAGACAAGTTATTGTCTTCTCTGCCTGTCAAATTTGAATAAAGGCATCATAAAGTTAACAAAAGGATGCTAGAAGTAATAAAAAATTAATCAGACAAGAACTTTGTCGAGTGGCAATGGTACACTCACTATTCTTCAATGGCTATAGATCTAAAGTACATTTCCGAGAACATCTTCGCGATGTTGAGAAAGACGACAAAAACGCATCTAAACCGGTCGCTAGACACTTTAATCTACCGAATCATTGGAAGCAACATATGGCGGTCTGCGGCCTCTCCCTATATCAAGGAAGCACAGAAAGTCGTAAAACTCTAGAACAAAAATTTACTTTTCAAATCGGCTTTCTTAATCCTCACGGTATCAATGAACGCTTTTCATTCAACTAATTTATTGTTGTTTTTCACGTTGCCAGGCACCAACCAATTCCTCGATTCGCTCCGATGAAGGGCTAGCGCTCGAAACATCAGCTTTCGAATCTCTTTACAGTGGCCAATTCACATTATCAACTCATGCCGTGTTTTCATGAGAAACTTCTACTACGGTTACTGCTTACCGACTTTTCACAACTAAAACGCAATTACTAGAGATGCTGTTTACATGGAACTAATTAAATTAAGTAGGCCGCATACAACAGCCCATTTGAGGTTTTCTCGGAAAGCAAGTGCTGCTATGTTGCACAGAAACTATTTAAAAATTACAAATTTTCTGACTCCGATGTCGAATGCAGGTGGCTGTCAACCTGCAGGCGGTTATGTTGACCCAAATCCTCCTTAAATGTAAAGCTCTGTAGATGAATAGTGGCAAGAAAATTTTGATATCTCGTCGAGCCTCTTCCCGCAGAACACCCGAAACGGCATCTGCTGTGGAGCACGGGCTACGTCAACGTTCAGTGGTACTTCTTCTTACTCGGGGCCGCTCTAACGATTTCTTTTCTTGTCCATAGACTTCGATTATGATTTTTTCTCTCTCTTTCTGTGGTAGGTCTTCTTTTAGCAGCTTTTAGTTGCGCCTGCCTAAACACCGCTACCAAGCTAGTGAACTTCTAACAGAAAGTATTGACGATGAAAGGGAAATGTGCAGTCCAGGATATTTTTGCGTAAACATGAGTTAATTTAGCCTTTTTGCCCGTTGACTTGAAGCCTACTTACAGGATAATTTGGTTTTATCAACTGACTCCGTGTTTTCATGAGAGATGTTTACCTTGGTTTTGTTTTTACTTTACTGAAGTGAAGTTTTCAGTCATGTAAACACAGTAACAAACCTCGGTAAATGGCGGCAAAATCAAAAGTAAGCCAACCTAAGTTTCTCGACAGTTGAACGCCTCATCAAGCATCGTTTAGCTCAGTAACCGAGGAAAAGCAGACGTTGTCGCGACATGTTTGCAGCAAGTGTTCACGAGTTCAGCGTGTATAAAAAGAGAAAAAAGGACAAAAATTTCCTCCTGATGTAAGTAGGCTTCAAGTCAACGGGCAAAAAGGCTAAATTAACTCATGTTTACGCAAAAATATCCTGGACTGCACATTTCCCTTTCATCGTCAATACTTTCTGTTAGAAGTTCACTAGCTTGGTAGCGGTGTTTAGGCAGGCGCAACTAAAAGCTGCTAAAAGAAGACCTACCACAGAAAGAGAGAGAAAAAATCATAATCGAAGTCTATGGACAAGAAAAGAAATCGTTAGAGCGGCCCCGAGTAAGAAGAAGTACCACTGAACGTTGACGTAGCCCGTGCTCCACAGCAGATGCCGTTTCGGGTGTTCTGCGGGAAGAGGCTCGACGAGATATCAAAATTTTCTTGCCACTATTCATCTACAGAGCTTTACATTTAAGGAGGATTTGGGTCAACATAACCGCCTGCAGGTTGACAGCCACCTGCATTCGACATCGGAGTCAGAAAATTTGTAATTTTTAAATAGTTTCTGTGCAACATAGCAGCACTTGCTTTCCGAGAAAACCTCAAATGGGCTGTTGTATGCGGCCTACTTAATTTAATTAGTTCCATGTAAACAGCATCTCTAGTAATTGCGTTTTAGTTGTGAAAAGTCGGTAAGCAGTAACCGTAGTAGAAGTTTCTCATGAAAACACGGCATGAGTTGATAATGTGAATTGGCCACTGTAAAGAGATTCGAAAGCTGATGTTTCGAGCGCTAGCCCTTCATCGGAGCGAATCGAGGAATTGGTTGGTGCCTGGCAACGTGAAAAACAACAATAAATTAGTTGAATGAAAAGCGTTCATTGATACCGTGAGGATTAAGAAAGCCGATTTGAAAAGTAAATTTTTGTTCTAGAGTTTTACGACTTTCTGTGCTTCCTTGATATAGGGAGAGGCCGCAGACCGCCATATGTTGCTTCCAATGATTCGGTAGATTAAAGTGTCTAGCGACCGGTTTAGATGCGTTTTTGTCGTCTTTCTCAACATCGCGAAGATGTTCTCGGAAATGTACTTTAGATCTATAGCCATTGAAGAATAGTGAGTGTACCATTGCCACTCGACAAAGTTCTTGTCTGATTAATTTTTTATTACTTCTAGCATCCTTTTGTTAACTTTATGATGCCTTTATTCAAATTTGACAGGCAGAGAAGACAATAACTTGTCTAGATGTAAATCAGGCTTGAAAACCCAGCCTCTTACAGTTCTGACTTTCATTTTGATTGACCAATTGCGATGAGAGCCACTGAAAGGGGTCAAAAAGAGGAAATAAACGTTGTAAAAAGCAGCCTCTTGCCATTGAAAAGCCCCATCTACAGGGTCATTGTAAGAAGTTACCATGCTAGCTTCTTGCCTGATTCTTATTGGAAAAAGATGGCAAAATCAGGTGGACATACTCCACCAATAAAGCTGGCAACAAAACTTTGTGACAACCCAACAGTAAAAATGTACAGTATAAAATTATGCTCAGCCTAATGGCTTTACATATCTAGTAACTTACGATTTGCTTGGATTTTTTCTCCATCAAGCAGTTTTTAGGTCACCTTGAGAGCTGGGGTCACCCTAAAATAATATCATACCACAACCATCAGTGCATAAAGCCTTTAAGATGAGGTGTGGCGTAAATTACCACTGGCATTAGATAGTAATCTCAGACCTCTTGGTGTATAAGCACTGACATATACTGATGATACACAATCATGTACAGTACCGGTCAAATGTAAGTTAACAGTCTCAACTCAAAAATTTTCGGTACTTGATGCTTTCAAGATTGTAGTTTTCTTTAGTGGTTATATGTTTCTCGGGTTCCTTTATGCTCAGTGTGTTTTTTTGTAAAGAGAGCCCATTTTTCTGGCATGATTTCGTCAATAACCTGTGAACTGTGCTCAACCTACCATTTCTTGTTTTGCTTTGGTTATTTTCTAACTTTCAAGGTTCATTGGTTATCACCATAAAAAAACAAGATTGAAAGCAGCCAAAAATGCAAAATTCTGCTAGCTGGATTTGGAATTTCAGAGATTGTGTAATTTCAAGAAAGGTGCAATATCTCATCTTACATGTAACTCTCTGACGTACAAGGGGGGTGGATGCAACCTTCCCTAAGGTTTTTTTTAAGATTTTGTCCTGGGGAGTTTCTCTGCACATCTCTCCATTTCAGTAGTTGTTCGTTCATCTTTAGGACACCTTCCCTAAAAATGTGGTGAAAATTGACCGGTAGATGCATGAGATATTAAAAAGGAAGTGAGGTGTTGTTTGCGGGTTGTTACGAGCTATGAATTCTATTCCTTGAACTGTTGCAAGCTTTAAGGCTCTGTTCCTGGGACTAAAACACTTGAAGGCTTCGGTGGAAAAAGGGCGTTAGGTTTTTTTACACAAAGATGAATTATGTCAGAAACGCTCCAAATTTCGCATGTAGTTTTGTTTAGGTGCGTTAAAGAATATTCTCTATGTTTCCTTTGCTGAAGTTTGCTTCGTTTTCGAAATATTACATATGCAAAAATCCTGTATTTTGTGGTCACATCAGCATGTGACCGCAAAGACGGTGATGTCACTTAAAATCAAGCAAAAATATTGATCTTTTGCAACCTGCAACCTTAAAAGTGTTGATTTCAGGTAAAACAAACATTACAATTTTAGTTCCATATTAACATACCACCGCAAAGACATTAATTTTACTCAAATTACCGCTTGAAACCAGGGTTAGCGTTGAAGGTTAGGGTTACAGAACAAGGTTAGGGTTAGCACCAGCCCTTAGAGTTAGGGTTAGGGCTAGCGCTTAGTGTTAGGGTTAACGCTAGTGTCAGGGTTAAGTTTACTACTTTACTAACCCTGCTAGCGCTTAGTGCTAGGGTTAAGGCTAGCGCTTAGCGTTAAGGTTAGTGCTAGTGCTTAGTGTTAGGGGTAGCGCTTTGGATTAGGTTAGAGTTAAGGTCAGGACATGCTAGGGTTAGCGCTTTTGAAATCTTTTGTAGTAGTACCTAGAGAGAGAGGTTGAAAGTTTTTGCAAATCAGCTACGTCAGTGATCGATTTAAATGTTTCTACGTGAAATTTTTTTTTTTTTTGGTACAAAACTGCTCATTCCGTGAAATGATTATTTCTGTCAACACAGAAAGAGGAAACCTTAAGCTAACAGGCTGCTCATGGCCCATAAAAATGGCTTTTGAATCTGTTTTCTAAACACAGGTCAAATTCAACGACTTTGCTGCCTGGCCTTGCTCGCCAGTTCCCGGCCATGTCTGAGTGACGCTAAGATGCGCTATAAGTCACGAGCACAAAGGTCACGGCGCTTAATGTATCAAAGATTATTATGGGATATCCCAGAAATTTTTGGAGGGAAGGATGGTGGATGGCTGATTTCAAGAAAATAATAAGAGTCTAGAAAGCAGTTCTAATTTTCAAAACTGACACATGCCAAAGTTTGGCAAATGAGCCATAAGTCCACGATGGATGCTTTGTTTTGGAAGACGCATTTCTAGACTCTACCGCCTGGCTCACTTGTTCTTCAATGGCTAGGTTAATGGCAGACTTAAACCATGATCTCGAAACAAAAACACACCTCCGTTCTGAGGCATGCTGGTGACTCAGGGAGGGTAAAAGGCTTAATGATGTCAATCTCTTACCAGGCCGGCACAAATATTCCCCAAATAAGCTTTGAATATCGGTGGAAATAACAAGCAAACTCTGATTAATTAACAGGTAAGCTCTGAATTTATGTTATCGAAGTAATCGATGCTTTGCGCGCCAAAATCCTACGTCACAATTCCAGCTAAAAAAAACATCAAGCCCAGATCCTTCCTAGCGATTAAAAACAAAGACACAAAGATAAATAGATACCTTGGTTTTTGAAAGAAGTAGAGAAACAGAATGAAAAAAAAATTGGACCAACCTCAACCTCGCATCAAGCTGGTGTCATGACAAAACAAACTCGATTCCGGCCAGTTCAGCGCCTTAACCACTTGTGCTAACGAAGCAGTAGTAAGAGATTAATGTATTATAGCGACTCCATGCTTTAGTGAAACAAAAGGCTTCTTTTGTTTTTCATTCAACAAAAGGTCCACAGAGGATGCCCTTAGAAAAATGTGTTTTTTCGCACACGTAATATCTTACACTTGCCACAAGTCGACCTCATGAATTGCAGGGGTGGAATATGTTGGGCCGCAAAGAACTATTGTTAGGTCACAAAGTGGCCAAGTGAGCAACAAAGTCGCGAGAGGTCAACTTGTCTCGCTTGAAGGGTTTTCATTTGTATTTCGAGCCAAAAATAAGGAGTGGCGTGACTTGCAACTGGTGTCTCAGATTACATTTGGAAGTGCTTGAATTGAATGGCGGAGAGAATCGGTTCCACTCCGATCGACCAAAATAATTGAGTCTGTGTGCGTTTCTCCTGCGTCAATAAAAAGAGCAAATTTGTTTGCTCTGTACTAACGTGATTATGAAGGAAGATTTTAAACGAAAATTGACCAAAGCTTGTTTGAATCTTGAATTGATCGCCGGAAAGGAGATAGTGGCAAAGGTTCACTTTTGACAAACATTTTGTGCCTAAATTGCGCAGACAAAAACCGTATTTCGGAAGATTCTAGTGAGCTCAAAAGTCGAACTTTTCCCCGCTCCTGTTAGCGCAGAAACAAACACTTTTCTTCCAGACAGATATGCTTCCACTGTTTTCTTCTGGTAATCATGCAATATATGATATCCCTTGTGCAGGGCCTTTGAAGCTTCTTTAATTTAATGGGTTTAACCGCAAATCACATTTCATTGAGCATAGTTTGACAATTTGGTCCCCAAGGGATATCTAGGGGACCTCTGATTGGTTAAAGTGCAGCAACCCATTTTTGGGTCGCTAAAATTGGCACCAATCAAGTAGGAAAAGTCCTTCGTCTAGCGGGTACTGAATAAACAATACAAAGGACTTTTCAGAAAGTCTTGTAATACCTCAAAAAGGAAGCAAACTTCAGTGAAAAAACATGCAGAACACTGTTTAACCCAGGTAAACAAAACTGCATGCGAAATTTGGAGCGTTTCTAACAAAGTTCACTTTTGAGTAAAAAACCTAACGCCCTTTTTCCACCGAACCCTTCAGTTATAACGCAACATTAAGTTACATTAAATTGTTACGAAAAATTGTTGCGTGACTCAGAACATTCGTGAATATGCTAATTTAGTCTTGAAGTTTCGTGCATATATAATTAGCCTTGTCACGGTAACTAAGCAATTTATTTTAGTCGTTTACGTCTGCTGCTGTAAATAGTTTTACATTGTAATCTTACTTTAATTAGTAGAGCAGGAAAGTTCTAGAATCTTATGCTGTAAAGTATATAAGTAAATCGGTGTAGTTTCTAGATGGTTTTATCCCAGGAGTGTTTGAGGTTTTTCCCAGGAGTGTTTAGAGAAAATTACCTCATTAGTCAGTAGTGTTTACTGAAGTTTGACGAAGGTCGCGTGTAAAGTGTTGACAGAAGTCGTGTTTGTGGAAGTGTAACAGAGAGGTTACGTGGATATCTGGCAAGAGGCTGTGTTTATACAAGAGTGACAAAGGTCATGTGTAAAGTTTAGAGGAGTGTTTATTCAAGTGTAACTGACAAGCCTAGCGTGTGCTTTCTGTGAAGTCTTGAGTGGAGTTACTGCGTTCATCTGGAATAAATAACCTTGTTGTTGTCTCCGAAATCCCTGGGTTCTGTTTAAGGTGGCTCAAAAGGGTTATGCAAGATTACGAAGCGCGTGCCAGTGGCCTCAATCGAAAGTTAATATTCTCGTTCTTTTTGCCATTTTCCTAATCAAAGCTACTGAAACATAGCAAACAAGGGCCAAAATTTGCTGTTCAACAGTCACCTATGATATCAAGGCTTTTAGTCTCAAATTAAAACTACTCAAACATGGCCATTTTTTGACGTCTATTTGGCTTTGATTTCAATTTTCTTCAATTTCCTTCGGTAAAATTTTCTGATATGCTCCCACCGGGTAGAGTATGGTAAGAAGAAACTTTTAAAATCGAAAAAAGTAGGGGTTGTCAAGGTAGTTTTTCGTTTTTAGCATTTTTGTGTTTTTTTGGCTGAGCGAAAACCTTGTCTTACAAAATTTTCTGATAAATTGAAAGCAAGGAAAGCTAATAAGGAATAACTTCTCTGCCAAATCTTGAGGAATTTCACCGAAGGAAATTCGAGAAATCTGATAAGGATTTTTCACCTCAATAGCAATTACGTCGTCAGAATAGGAACTCGCCAAGATCGCTATGTGAGCATGCGCGAATTTTCGAACCACGCGGTTTTGTCGATGAGCAACTCGACAATGGCGGTCTCATCAAATTAAAGAAGCTTCAAAGGCCCTGCACAAGGGATATCATATATTGCATGATTACCAGAAGAAAACAGTGGAAGCATATCTGTCTGGAAGAAAAGTGTTTGTTTCTGCGCTAACAGGAGCGGGGAAAAGTTCGACTTTTGAGCTCACTAGAATCTTCCGAAATACGGTTTTTGTCTGCGCAATTTAGGCACAAAATGTTTGTCACAAAGTGAACCTTTGCCACTATCTCCTTTCCGGCGATCAATTCAAGATTCAAACAAGCTTTGGTCAATTTTCGTTTAAAATCTTCCTTCATAATCACGTTAGTACAGAGCAAACAAATTTGCTCTTTTTATTGACGCAGGAGAAACGCACACAGACTCAATTATTTTGGTCGATCGGAGTGGAACCGATTCTCTCCGCCATTCAATTCAAGCACTTCCAAATGTAATCTGAGACACCAGTTGCAAGTCACGCCACTCCTTATTTTTGGCTCGAAATACAAATGAAAACCCTTCAAGCGAGACAAGTTGACCTCTCGCGACTTTGTTGCTCACTTGGCCACTTTGTGACCTAACAATAGTTCTTTGCGGCCCAACATATTCCACCCCTGCAATTCATGAGGTCGACTTGTGGCAAGTGTAAGATATTACGTGTGCGAAAAAACACATTTTTCTAAGGGCATCCTCTGTGGACCTTTTGTTGAATGAAAAACAAAAGAAGCCTTTTGTTTCACTAAAGCATGGAGTCGCTATAATACATTAATCTCTTACTACTGCTTCGTTAGCACAAGTGGTTAAGGCGCTGAACTGGCCGGAATCGAGTTTGTTTTGTCATGACACCAGCTTGATGCGAGGTTGAGGTTGGTCCAATTTTTTTTTCATTCTGTTTCTCTACTTCTTTCAAAAACCAAGGTATCTATTTATCTTTGTGTCTTTGTTTTTAATCGCTAGGAAGGATCTGGGCTTGATGTTTTTTTTTAGCTGGAATTGGTGACGTAGGATTTTGGCGCGCAAAGCATCGATTACTTCGATAACATAAATTCAGAGCTTACCTGTTAATTAATCAGAGTTTGCTTGTTATTTCCACCGATATTCAAAGCTTATTTGGGGAATATTTGTGCCGGCCTGGTAAGAGATTGACATCATTAAGCCTTTTACCCTCCCTGAGTCACCAGCATGCCTCAGAACGGAGGTGTGTTTTTGTTTCGAGATCATGGTTTAAGTCTGCCATTAACCTAGCCATTGAAGAACAAGTGAGCCAGGCGGTAGAGTCTAGAAATGCGTCTTCCAAAACAAAGCATCCATCGTGGACTTATGGCTCATTTGCCAAACTTTGGCATGTGTCAGTTTTGAAAATTAGAACTGCTTTCTAGACTCTTATTATTTTCTTGAAATCAGCCATCCACCATCCTTCCCTCCAAAAATTTCTGGATATCCCATAATAATCTTTGATACATTAAGCGCCGTGACCTTTGTGCTCGTGACTTATAGCGCATCTTAGCGTCACTCAGACATGGCCGGGAACTGGCGAGCAAGGCCAGGCAGCAAAGTCGTTGATTTGACCTGTGTTTAGAAAACAGATTCAAAAGCCATTTTTATGGGCCATGAGCAGCCTGTTAGCTTAAGGTTTCCTCTTTCTGTGTGACAGAAATAATCATTTCACGGAATGAGCAGTTTTGTACCAAAAAAAAAAAAATTTCACGTAGAAACATTTAAATCGATCACTGACGTAGCTGATTTGCAAAAACTTTCAACCTCTCTCTCTAGGTACTACTACAAAAGATTTCAAAAGCGCTAACCCTAGCATGTCCTGACCTTAACTCTAACCTAATCCAAAGCGCTACCCCCTAACACTAAGCACTAGCACTAACCTTAACGCTAAGCGCTAGCCTTAACCCCTAGCACTAAGCGCTAGCAGGGTTAGTAAAGTAGT
>JAHPZR010042816.1:0-19666 GCA_019787425.1 Platygyra sinensis | reverse complement strand
TTGATGGTCAGTAAGTGTCGTAACAACGCTGGTTGTAGGTTTGTGGGCTACCCACGGGATTGTAGGGCTGTAGGGCTGCGAGATCGGAGTCTCTAGAAGTACCCTTACTGTAATAAGGTATAGTCAATGAAGGAAACAAATAGGTCAGGCTCTTGTTGGTTGCGTCAGCTTCAGTAGGTCAGGTAAATGTTTCGTCCAATAAAGCCAGCGTTGTAGTCGTTCCTGAGAAAAACACGTTCAAGGCATTTTGTTTTCGGCACGTAAGCTGTCCGGTGTCACAAACTAGTTGCGCTCGTCTCGTCAAAGTCTTTAAAGTCGTGACTTTGTGTGAAGTTAGGTTTGTAGGATGATTCGTCAAGTAATCTGTCGGTATTCGTCGGTTTTCTCTACACCGTCGTTCGCAGTTCGTCGTTGACGCCGCTTAACAAACAGTCTAGGAAGAGAAGTTTTCCATTTTCCTCGATTTCGTTGGTAAACCAGATGTCGGTGTTCTGTTTGTCAAGGTGTTTAGACCAATCATGCGCGGGCGAAAAAGTTTGATGCATTATAAAAGAATTTATGCCGTTAACAGAGAAACGAGGAAATTTATTTTGGCGGTCGTCCCTCAGTCACGGTTTTTTTTCGTTTCAATCATCTGACCCATTAAAGTAACATAATTTGGCTATCTACAAAACTTGACCGCTAGTATTGTGGAAATCAAGGGCCCAATCAACCATCACTACATTTGAACGCATGTTAAACATGTTTCTTGGATCCAAAGAACAGTCTTCTCCAAAAGTGTAAGTTTTACTATCGTGAATGCCTACTCCAACCGCTGTCTTGAAGAAATCTAAATGTTCTGGCTTATTTTCCTTCGTGATAACCTTCTCTGCAAAGTGTTTCCTCCCATAATCTTTCACCAGGAGACTGTCCGTCGCCCAGAAACCATCGCACATGTTTTCTACTATAAAGGCTGAATATATTTTGTTCGACTTTCTTTGCACACAAGAAGTGTTTGGAAAATCAGACTCTGAAACTCTTGTGTTATTCTACTTCGTGATTGGTCAAAGCCGCTACGAAGTCACGTGGAGATAGCGCGCGGGAAGCAAGCAGTCAGTTGCGTTCGGTTAGCAAGCAGATAGGCTGAAGAAAGTTGGCCTCTTGAAAAATGAACGACAACATAACCCTAGAAGAGGAAATTGCACTTCTCTCTGAAGGGCATCTTGAAGCCCAACAGGAGAATCTTTTACAGCTTCTAACACCCGTGTTGACGAGGCTAAACACAAATATGACCGCCATGAGCGAATCGCTCAAACGTCCCTATGACGTGGACAAACATGGCGATAAAGGGGCAGAATCTGCCTCGAAAAGACCACGCCATTTGTCTGAACCATGCATCTCTAGTGAGGTTAATGACCTGCTTACAGAGGGGCAAACGGCCAAGATAAAAAGTCACACTCGGCGGAGAGTCAGGTTACATTGCCTCAATCACACTCGACGAGGCCGAGCGAACCGCAGAACCGGTCTCGGAAAAGCTTGCAAACGTTGCCAACAAAAGCTGGCTTCACAAATTAGCGATGACTAGCTGAAAGCAAAAGTCGAGAAATATCATCGCCAACCAACTGTGGCAAAGTTGTTGTCCCTAAAGTCAACGGGAGAAATTTGGAACAGGCTTCCTTGGACAGGACGAGGGAAAGATCTCAAGTTTACCCGCCTTCAGACAAACCTGGCTAAGGTTGGCCACATCGCTGTGAAATCCACAGATATACTGCTTAATTTAAAAGCTAAAGTTGATAGCACCTTTGCCGGAAAGTTTAACGAGCTCGAGCGACGCCGGCACAGAGTCGGCAGCACAAGCCCAAGCCATTTTACCCTCGCACGAAGCGTGCCGATCAACAACAGAGGAAGTAGAACTAGAAACCTTTGTTGACCTATTACCAGAACTTGAGGTAAGCAAATATAGCCCAACGCTACCATGTCTTGTGGAGCATTACAGGCTTAGGGTCCAGCATTTTCAGGCTGATCACATTATCAATTATGCTGATCAATGGCGGAAAACTGACCTCGGATCCAGAAATTCTGGAAACTGTCACTGGCCAAAACATTGAGTTTTATCAAATTCATGTACAAGTTAAGACTCCATTCCAACCAAAATGGTCTCCTGAGGAAGCAGAATTTATTGATTCTGAAATTCTTTCACTGCTCGAGAAAGGTGTAACCCAGCAATCAAAACACGAGCAGGGGGAATTTATTTCATCGGTATTTTTGCGTCCCAAGGAAGATGGTTCCTATCGCATGATCTTGAATTTAAAATCAATGAATCAGTACGTAGTTTACCACCATTTTAAGATGGATACAATACGAACTGCTGTCGCGATGATGACACCTGGATGTTTCATGGCATCTATTGATTCAAAGGTACGTTTTGTAATTTAACTAAGGAAGATATTGAGCACTTATTTTTTAGTTGTTCGTTCTCTCTTATATTTTTGAAAGACTTTGAGTTATGTTGGAAGAAATGTACGAATTCTAATATTAATTTAACTTCGCGAGATGTAATTTTAGGCATCAGTGGCAATAATAATAGCTTTTTGAATTACTGTATTATACTAGGGAAATCTATTATTTATTACTGTAGAAGAAATAACGTGAAACCAAATATACAATTACTTAAGGTTAAGTTAAAGCAAAAATATCAAACTTAATTGTATTTAGCTCGGAAGAATGCTACTCTAGACAATTTTAATCAAAAGTGGTTATTCAATCCTCTGGCGTTTAAATTTTGAAGGAGTATCTGTTGCGAAATGTATTTTCTGTTTGTCATGCCGGTTCCTTTAGAATTTAGTGTTCTAAATTTTGCTCAGCCTTTGTTTTGTGGTTGTGCGTGTGTGTGCGTGTATGTGTGTGTATGTTGCATGTTCTAGCAATGCCTGTAATTAATCTTTTTTTGAAATGCTATGTAACGGTGTAAATAAATAAATAAATAAATAAATAATCAGGAAAAAAAAATCTATTGATTTAAAGGATGCGTATTTCTCGGTCTCTATATCTAAACAGGACCGAAAATACTTAAAATTTACATGGACGGACAATTTGTATGAGTTTACTTGTTTCCCCAATGGTTTGGTGTGTTTGCCCCAGAAAATTCCCAAAGGCTCATGGCCATCCCCAAAGTACAAGGGTGTAATTGCACGATTCTAGAGGTTGCTTCTTACTCAAATCTAAACAACTTCAGGGGTAGCGCGGTGCGAGATATCCGAACTCCACTTGGTAGATTCAAACTGAGTTAATGACAGATCAAGCCCATAGATCTAGTCCACAATAAATAGCGTTGACAAAATAGCGTAACCAGTAGATCGCGAGTAGTACAAGTAGGTGTTGCACTCATGCAAGTAGATGTAGTAGTCGCATAAGAAGCAGTAGTAGCAGGATAAGTAGTAGGTTCGAACTGAAAAGCCATAGTTAAGAATACGTCCCTTAGATAAGACATAAAAATACAAATCTGAACAGAATAGAACAATCACAATAGAACAAACGAGACCATAGCGTGAAACAGACGTGACAATTGATACTTGAACCAGTAAACTGAGGCGATAACAACTCTTGTCATACCAAACGAAGATAAATATAAATATAGCTTGAAAGAATCACAATTTGGCAATCATATGACAACTGGACTAATAAGGTAACTTGACAATAAGCCATAGATCTCGTGAAAGCGATTTCACGGCAATAAAACCTAGATACTAAATGAAACCTTTCGTGTTAACGAAAAGACTAACAATAAGCAAACTTACGTACTTTGGTTGACGACTCGCACCAAAGGGTAGCAGAGCGACAGTGAAAAACAACTGAATTAGCGGTACATTGGATCCTCTGATCGTAGCACGGTAGCGGTGTAACTTCACTAACAGTCTCTGACTAAACTAAGTTGTGCTTTGGTTTTTATTGCCTATGCTACGTGAAAAAAACTAGGGCGTTGTGACAAACGTGGCGCCCACCATAAAGACTATTTCCTTCTTGAATATAATAATCACCGATAATAAATCGGTGGGAAGTTTCATAGGAAATTGATGAACGATAGGCGTTTCAAAATTGACAAGGATAGGGCCGTGAGAATGGTAATCACGTGTGGTGGACACGTGACTTCTCCGCTCCTGACCAATAACTCGTAGAATTACAATCAAACTTCACCTTACAGGTAAGCCTCGTTAATTTTTAAATTCTACTTCGTGATTGGTCAAAGTCGCTACGAAGTCACGTGGAGATTTTTTAAAGCAGAAGGCCATGACCTCCTGAGCAGAGATAATTAATACATGACAGAAGCATTCTCCTGTTAAGGGCAAGTGTTTTTTTTAACATCAACACTGAGTTTTCAGAAGCAAGGTCAATACCAAAATTTTCACATACACTATCCCTGATTGACTTGTCGTAGAACTTGCTGAAAGTTACAGCATTGGCCCATCCAGCGGCATCCATGATTGTCTTCACTGACACGTTAGCTACTTTGGCAGCAGATGTGGCAGCTGCTCGGATGCTGTGTACCCCATACTTAGTAATATTAATTCCAGCTTCTCTAAAACCTTTTTGAGCCAACGAGCAATTGTATCTGTAAGCTCGAGTTTACTAATCGCGTACAGCGGTTTCAAGTATTAGTTTAGTACCCAGGCCGGCGCGGTTCACGCAAAGGCACATGTAGTGAAATGGCCGCCATGTTTAGGGGGCGACCTTGTTTAGTGCGAAGTTTTTCTTAGCGTGTTCGAAGTTTTACAGGTCAAAGCGTGTTTCGTAAGTACCATTTTTGCCGGTCGATACTAGTGTTTTGTGGCAAGTATAGTTCAACCTCTGTTACTTTGTATTTCCTTTAGGAACCGTGCATTCTACGTGCATTCAACGTGCATTCAACGTGCAATCATTGTGCAATCACCGTGCAATCGTCGTGTGGAGTTTATCGGGCAAGTTGTGTGCCCTCATGTAGTGACATCAGGATATTGAAATTAAAATTAGGAGTGTGGCACGCGTTTCGAAACGTAACCTGTTTCTGTGACCGTTTGTGTGTGTTCCACCTGTGGCCGTTTCGGTGTTAAGAGTTCTTTTAGCGGCTACAGTATCAGTATATACAGGTTTGGAGGGTTTACAATAACTCAATAACAACTGGGTATAATTCCCTCTGGTGAACTTGGTACGATTAACGTACTCTTTAAGAACTGTAACAATACAGAACTTTTTATCCTCGTCAAAGTTACGAAACTCTAAACGTCCTAGGTGTTTACCCGGTCTGGAGGTTTTGAGCAGTTTCGGGATGTAAAATATACAGTTTTCGTCAGTGAGATATGTGAAACATCTAGGGGATTTATTGTTTGGCATCTTTGTCCTGAGAGGAGCGCAAGGAACATGGTGGTCTTGAGTGTCAAGAGCTGTAAGCTGTGGTTTTCTGGAGGGTGAAGCGTTTTCAAATATGACAGGACGGTACTCACATCCCAGATTTCTTGATATCGAGGCAAGGATGGTCGCCACAGTGAAAATACCTTTAAGAAACTGTGTCACTAGAGGGTGATTTCCAAAAGTGCCATTCTCAGCGGGAAAGATAACAGTGGATAATGCTTAGCGGGCAGTATTGATAGCACTGTAGGAAAGTGGCTTTTGGTAAAGGTCACCCAAAGAATATATTCCATCAACTACAGATGCCGGAAAGAGGATTAATTTTCTGTTCACGACAGTAAAGTTCCCATCTTTGTAGGTATGATTTGTACTGCTTCTGGGTTCCTGGTTTCCATGTAGGATGACGTCTGAAGCTGTCGTTGAAAGTCCTTACTAGTGAGGTTTGCCCGGATAAATGGCAAAGTAGCTTTATCGTCTTGTGCAGTGGGCGGAGAAGGCCTGGATTCGATGGCAGGTGTAACGTGTCCTTTTTCCTAGAAAAAATAAGGGGAGATGCAATGAGTATGTTAGCGAGGTACGGCCACCATGGTTGAGTAGGCCAGTAGTGGACAACAAGAAGACCTGTTGCTCTGTCTTCTTGCACTTTTTGCAGAACTTTCTGAATAATACAGAAGGGGGAGGGGGGGGGGGGGGGGGGGGAGGCATAGTAGAAAGCAAGGTTGGTCCACCTTATATAAAAAGGCATTAACAGCATATGACCCAGGGTCTGGCTGGTAAGAAACATATCTTTTGCATTGTAATTCAGCCGAGAAGCAAACAGATCCACATCTGGCTGGAAGTGGGCTTCATCTATAGCTTTCTGAAATACTGTGGAATGTAGGCTCCATTCAGTCTCCCTTCGTGTTTTGCGTGACTCAGAGTCTACAGCACTATTGTGCATGCCTGGGATGTGAGAGGCATTTATCCAGATGTTGTGTGTTATACACCACTCCCAGATATCAATGACTAATTTATTCATAGTGTTGGAAAGACAGGTTCCCATTTGATTCAAGAATGCTACTGCAGTAGTGTTATCAGTAACGACAGTGACTGATTTCCCAGATATGATATTGTATTAGAGAAGGACTTTACGCCAAGGAAAACCACCTTTGTCTCTAGGTAGTTTATGTCATTTTCTGCTTTGGCTGCGGTCCAAGACCCGCCTGTGTGAGTACCCTGACATGTGCACCCCCACCCGTTTTGAGGCGTCAGTAGTCATAATAATTTGTGACACAGCATGGCTGACTTGGTTAAATGCTGTGTCAATGGACTCAATCCACCATCGAAGGTCACTGATTGCCTCTGGTGATAGGTATATGTTACCCTTGCATTGGTGTAGGGCCTGGGTTTTTGCAATTTCAATCCATCGGTAATGGAGGGGCCCGTACAATACTCCCGGAATACTGTGTGGAGTATACAGGCTTAAGAAGCTTTGTGAATTTTCTGGGGCAACACACCAAACCATTGGGGAAACAAGTAAACTCATACAAATTGTCCGTCCATGTAAATTTTAAGTATTTTCGGTCCTGTTTAGATATAGAGACCGAGAAATACGCATCCTTTAAATCAATAGATTTTTTTTCCTGATTATTTATTTATTTATTTATTTATTTACACCGTTACATAGCATTTCAAAAAAAGATTAATTACAGGCATTGCTAGAACATGCAACATACACACACATACACGCACACACACGCACAACCACAAAACAAAGGCTGAGCAAAATTTAGAACACTAAATTCTAAAGGAACCGGGCATGACAAACAGAAAATACATTTCGCAACAGATACTCCTTCAAAATTTAAACGCCAGAGGATTGAATAACCACTTTGATTAAAATTGTCTAGAGTAGCATTCTTCCGAGCTAAATACAATTAAGTTTGATATTTTTGCTTTAACTTAACCTTAAGTAATTGTATATTTGGTTTCACGTTATTTCTTCTACAGTAATAAATAATAGATTTCCCTAGTATAATACAGTAATTCAAAAAGCTATTATTATTGCCACTGATGCCTAAAATTACATCTCGCGAAGTTAAATTAATATTAGAATTCGTACATTTCTTCCAACATAACTCAAAGTCTTTCAAAAATATAAGAGAGAACGAACAACTAAAAAATAAGTGCTCAATATCTTCCTTAGTTAAATTACAAAACGTACCTTTGAATCAATAGATGCCATGAAACATCCAGGTGTCATCATCGCGACAGCAGTTCGTATTGTATCCATCTTAAAATGGTGGTAAACTACGTACTGATTCATTGATTTTAAATTCAAGATCATGCGATAGGAACCATCTTCCTTGGGACGCAAAAATACCGATGAAATAAATTCCCCCTGCTCGTGTTTTGATTGCTGGGTTACACCTTTCTCGAGCAGTGAAAGAATTTCAGAATCAATAAATTCTGCTTCCTCAGGAGACCATTTTGGTTGGAATGGAGTCTTAACTTGTACATGAATTTGATAAAACTCAATGTTTTGGCCAGTGACAGTTTCCAGAATTTCTGGATCCGAGGTCAGTTTCCGCCATTGATCAGCATAATTGATAATGTGATCAGCCTGAAAATGCTGGACCCTAAGCCTGTAATGCTCCACAAGACATGGTAGCGTTGGGCTATATTTGCTTACCTCAAGTTCTGGTAATAGGTCAACAAAGGTTTCTAGTTCTACTTCCTCTGTTGTTGATCGGCACGCTTCGTGCGAGGGTAAAATGGCTTGGGCTTGTGCTGCCGACTCTGTGCCGGCGTCGCTCGAGCTCGTTAAACTTTCCGGCAAAGGTGCTATCAACTTTAGCTTTTAAATTAAGCAGTATATCTGTGGATTTCACAGCGATGTGGCCAACCTTAGCCAGGTTTGTCTGAAGGCGGGTAAACTTGAGATCTTTCCCTCGTCCTGTCCAAGGAAGCCTGTTCCAAATTTCTCCGTTGACTTTAGGGACAACAACTTTGCCACAGTTGGTTGGGCGATGATATTTCTCGACTTTTGCTTTCAGCTAGTCATCGCTAAGTTTGTGAAGCCAGCTTTTGTTGGCAACGTTTGCAAGCTTTTCCGAGACCGGTTCTGCGGTTCGCTCGGCCTCGTCGAGTGTGATTGAGCAATGTAACCTGACTCTCCGCCGAGTGTGACTTTTTATCTTGGGCCGTTTGCCCCTCTGTAAGCAGGTCATTAACCTCACTAGAGATGCATGGTTCAGACAAATGGCGTGGTCTTTTCGAGGCAGATTCTGCCCCTTTATCGCCATGTTTGTCCACGTCATAGGGACGTTTGAGCGATTCGCTCATGGCGGTCATATTTGTGTTTAGCCTCGTCAACACGGGTGTTAGAAGCTGTAAAAGATTCTCCTGTTGGGCTTCAAGATGCCCTTCAGAGAGAAGTGCAATTTCCTCTTCTAGGGTTATGTTGTCGTTCATTTTTTCAAGAGGCCAACTTTCTTCAGCCTATCTGCTTGCTAACCGAACGCAACTGACTGCTTGCTTCCCGCGCGCTATCTCCACGTGACTTCGTAGCGGCTTTGACCAATCACGAAGTAGAATAACACAAGAGTTTCAGAGTCTGATTTTCCAAAACACTTCTTGTGTGCAAAGAAAGTCGAACAAAATATATTCAGCCTTTATAGTAGAAAACATGTGCGATGGTTTCTGGCGACGGACAGTCTCCTGGTGAAAGATTATGGGAGGAAACACTTTGCAGAGAAGGTTATCACGAAGGAAAATAAGCCAGAACATTAGATTTCTTCAAGACAGCGGTTGGAGTAGGCATTCACGATAGTAAAACTTACACTTTTGGAGAAGACTGTTCTTTGGAATCCAAGAAACATGTTTAACATGCGTTCAAATGTAGTGATGGTTGATTGGGCCCTTGATTTCCACAATACTAGCGGTCAAGTTTTGTAGATAGCCAAATTATGTTACTTTAATGGGTCAGATGATTGAAACGAAAAAAAACCGTGACTGAGGGACGACCGCCAAAATAAATTTCCTCGTTTCTCTGTTAACGGCATAAATTCTTTTATAATGCATCAAACTTTTTCGCCCGCGCATGATTGGTCTAAACACCTTGACAAACAGAACACCGACATCTGGTTTACCAACGAAATCGAGGAAAATGGAAAACTTCTCTTCCTAGACTGTTTGTTAAGCGGCGTCAACGACGAACTGCGAACGACGGTGTAGAGAAAACCGACGAATACCGACAGATTACTTGACGAATCATCCTACAACCTAACTTCACACAAAGTCACGACTTTAAAGACTTTGACGAGACGAGCGCAACTAGTTTGTGACACCGGACAGCTTACGTGCCGAAAACAAAATGCCTTGAACGTGTTTTTCTCAGGAACGACTACAACGCTGGCTTTATTGGACGAAACATTTACCTGACCTACTGAAGCTGACGCAACCAACAAGAGCCTGAGACCTATTTGTTCCTTGATGTGACTAACGTGTAGTACACGTAAGGTGTAGCTTCAGAGGACTACACGGATGCTCGCAGCGCTGCGAGCATCCGTGTAGTCCACTGAAGCTACACCTTACGTGTACTACACTTATGACCATCAAGGAACAAATAGGTCTCAGGCTCTTGTTGGTTGCGTCAGCTTCAGTAGGTCAGGTAAATGTTTCGTCCAATAAAGCCAGCGTTGTAGTCGTTCCTGAGAAAAACACGTTCAAGGCATTTTGTTTTCGGCACGTAAGCTGTCCGGTGTCACAAACTAGTTGCGCTCGTCTCGTCAAAGTCTTTAAAGTCGTGACTTTGTGTGAAGTTAGGTTGTAGGATGATTCGTCAAGTAATCTGTCGGTATTCGTCGGTTTTCTCTACACCGTCGTTCGCAGTTCGTCGTTGACGCCGCTTAACAAACAGTCTAGGAAGAGAAGTTTTCCATTTTCCTCGATTTCGTTGGTAAACCAGATGTCGGTGTTCTGTTTGTCAAGGTGTTTAGACCAATCATGCGCGGGCGAAAAAGTTTGATGCATTATAAAAGAATTTATGCCGTTAACAGAGAAACGAGGAAATTTATTTTGGCGGTCGTCCCTCAGTCACGGTTTTTTTTCGTTTCAATCATCTGACCCATTAAAGTAACATAATTTGGCTATCTACAAAACTTGACCGCTAGTATTGTGGAAATCAAGGGCCCAATCAACCATCACTACATTTGAACGCATGTTAAACATGTTTCTTGGATTCCAAAGAACAGTCTTCTCCAAAAGTGTAAGTTTTACTATCGTGAATGCCTACTCCAACCGCTGTCTTGAAGAAATCTAAATGTTCTGGCTTATTTTCCTTCGTGATAACCTTCTCTGCAAAGTGTTTCCTCCCATAATCTTTCACCAGGAGACTGTCCGTCGCCAGAAACCATCGCACATGTTTTCTACTATAAAGGCTGAATATATTTTGTTCGACTTTCTTTGCACACAAGAAGTGTTTTGGAAAATCAGACTCTGAAACTCTTGTGTTATTCTACTTCGTGATTGGTCAAAGCCGCTACGAAGTCACGTGGAGATAGCGCGCGGGAAGCAAGCAGTCAGTTGCGTTCGGTTAGCAAGCAGATAGGCTGAAGAAAGTTGGCCTCTTGAAAAAATGAACGACAACATAACCCTAGAAGAGGAAATTGCACTTCTCTCTGAAGGGCATCTTGAAGCCCAACAGGAGAATCTTTTACAGCTTCTAACACCCGTGTTGACGAGGCTAAACACAAATATGACCGCCATGAGCGAATCGCTCAAACGTCCCTATGACGTGGACAAACATGGCGATAAAGGGGCAGAATCTGCCTCGAAAAGACCACGCCATTTGTCTGAACCATGCATCTCTAGTGAGGTTAATGACCTGCTTACAGAGGGGCAAACGGCCCAAGATAAAAAGTCACACTCGGCGGAGAGTCAGGTTACATTGCTCAATCACACTCGACGAGGCCGAGCGAACCGCAGAACCGGTCTCGGAAAAGCTTGCAAACGTTGCCAACAAAAGCTGGCTTCACAAACTTAGCGATGACTAGCTGAAAGCAAAAGTCGAGAAATATCATCGCCCAACCAACTGTGGCAAAGTTGTTGTCCCTAAAGTCAACGGAGAAATTTGGAACAGGCTTCCTTGGACAGGACGAGGGAAAGATCTCAAGTTTACCCGCCTTCAGACAAACCTGGCTAAGGTTGGCCACATCGCTGTGAAATCCACAGATATACTGCTTAATTTAAAAGCTAAAGTTGATAGCACCTTTGCCGGAAAGTTTAACGAGCTCGAGCGACGCCGGCACAGAGTCGGCAGCACAAGCCCAAGCCATTTTACCCTCGCACGAAGCGTGCCGATCAACAACAGAGGAAGTAGAACTAGAAACCTTTGTTGACCTATTACCAGAACTTGAGGTAAGCAAATATAGCCCAACGCTACCATGTCTTGTGGAGCATTACAGGCTTAGGGTCCAGCATTTTCAGGCTGATCACATTATCAATTATGCTGATCAATGGCGGAAACTGACCTCGGATCCAGAAATTCTGGAAACTGTCACTGGCCAAAACATTGAGTTTTATCAAATTCATGTACAAGTTAAGACTCCATTCCAACCAAAATGGTCTCCTGAGGAAGCAGAATTTATTGATTCTGAAATTCTTTCACTGCTCGAGAAAGGTGTAACCCAGCAATCAAAACACGAGCAGGGGGAATTTATTTCATCGGTATTTTTGCGTCCCAAGGAAGATGGTTCCTATCGCATGATCTTGAATTTAAAATCAATGAATCAGTACGTAGTTTACCACCATTTTAAGATGGATACAATACGAACTGCTGTCGCGATGATGACACCTGGATGTTTCATGGCATCTATTGATTCAAAGGTACGTTTTGTAATTTAACTAAGGAAGATATTGAGCACTTATTTTTTAGTTGTTCGTTCTCTCTTATATTTTTGAAAGACTTTGAGTTATGTTGGAAGAAATGTACGAATTCTAATATTAATTTAACTTCGCGAGATGTAATTTTAGGCATCAGTGGCAATAATAATAGCTTTTTGAATTACTGTATTATACTAGGGAAATCTATTATTTATTACTGTAGAAGAAATAACGTGAAACCAAATATACAATTACTTAAGGTTAAGTTAAAGCAAAAATATCAAACTTAATTGTATTTAGCTCGGAAGAATGCTACTCTAGACAATTTTAATCAAAAGTGGTTATTCAATCCTCTGGCGTTTAAATTTTGAAGGAGTATCTGTTGCGAAATGTATTTTCTGTTTGTCATGCCCGGTTCCTTTAGAATTTAGTGTTCTAAATTTTGCTCAGCCTTTGTTTTGTGGTTGTGCGTGTGTGTGCGTGTATGTGTGTGTATGTTGCATGTTCTAGCAATGCCTGTAATTAATCTTTTTTTGAAATGCTATGTAACGGTGTAAATAAATAAATAAATAAATAAATAATCAGGAAAAAAAATCTATTGATTTAAAGGATGCGTATTTCTCGGTCTCTATATCTAAACAGGACCGAAAATACTTAAAATTTACATGGACGGACAATTTGTATGAGTTTACTTGTTTCCCCAATGGTTTGGTGTGTTGCCCCAGAAAATTCACAAAGCTTCTTAAGCCTGTATACTCCACACAGTATTCCGGGAGTATTGTACGGGCCCCTCCATTACCGATGGATTGAAATTGCAAAAACCCAGGCCCTACACCAATGCAAGGGTAACATATACCTATCACCAGAGGCAATCAGTGACCTTCGATGGTGGATTGAGTCCATTGACACAGCATTTAACCAAGTCAGCCATGCTGTGTCACAAATTATTATGACTACTGACGCCTCAAAACGGGTGGGGGTGCACATGTCAGGGTACTCACACAGGCGGGTCTTGGACCGCAGCCAAAGCAGAAAATGACATAAACTACCTAGAGACAAAGGTGGTTTTCCTTGGCGTAAAGTCCTTCTCTAATACAATATCATATCTGGGAAATCAGTCACTGTCGTTACTGATAACACTACTGCAGTAGCATTCTTGAATCAAATGGGAACCTGTCTTTCCAACACTATGAATAAATTAGTCATTGATATCTGGGAGTGGTGTATAACACACAACATCTGGATAAATGCCTCTCACATCCCAGGCATGCACAATAGTGCTGTAGACTCTGAGTCACGCAAAACACGAAGGGAGACTGAATGGAGCCTACATTCCACAGTATTTCAGAAAGCTATAGATGAAGCCCACTTCCAGCCAGATGTGGATCTGTTTGCTTCTCGGCTGAATTACAAATGCAAAAGATATGTTTCTTACCAGCCAGACCCTGGGTCATATGCTGTTAATGCCTTTTTATATAAGGTGGACCAACTTGCTTTCTACTATGCCTCCCCCCCCCCCCCCCCCCCCTCCCCCTTCTGTATTATTCAGAAAGTTCTGCAAAAAGTGCAAGAAGACAGAGCAACAGGTCTTCTTGTTGTCCACTACTGGCCTACTCAACCATGGTGGCCGTACCTCGCTAACATACTCATTGCATCTCCCCTTATTTTTTCTAGGAAAAAGGACACGTTACACCTGCCATCGAATCCAGGCCTTCTCCGCCCACTGCACAAGACGATAAAGCTACTTTGCCATTTATCCGGGCAAACCTCACTAGTAAGGACTTTCAACGACAGCTTCAGACGTCATCCTACATGGAAACCAGGAACCCAGAAGCAGTACAAATCATACCTACAAAGATGGGAACTTTACTGTCGTGAACAGAAAATTAATCCTCTTTCCGGCATCTGTAGTTGATGGAATATATTCTTTGGGTGACCTTTACCAAAAGCCACTTTCCTACAGTGCTATCAATACTGCCCGCTAAGCATTATCCACTGTTATCTTTCCCGCTGAGAATGGCACTTTTGGAAATCACCCTCTAGTGACACAGTTTCTTAAAGGTATTTTCACTGTGGCGACCATCCTTGCCTCGATATCAAGAAATCTGGGATGTGAGTACCGTCCTGTCATATTTGAAAACGCTTCACCCTCCAGAAAACCACAGCTTACAGCTCTTGACACTCAAGACCACCATGTTCCTTGCGCTCCTCTCAGGACAAAGATGCCAAACAATAAATCCCCTAGATGTTTCACATATCTCACTGACGAAAACTGTATATTTTACATCCCGAAACTGCTCAAAACCTCCAGACCGGGTAAACACCTAGGACGTTTAGAGTTTCGTAACTTTGACGAGGATAAAAAGTTCTGTATTGTTACAGTTCTTAAAGAGTACGTTAATCGTACCAAGTTCACCAGAGGGAATTATACCCAGTTGTTATTGAGTTATTGTAAACCCTCCAAACCTGTATATACTGATACTGTAGCCGCTAAAAGAACTCTTAACACCGAAACGGCCACAGGTGGAACACACACAAACGGTCACAGAAACAGGTTACGTTTCGAAACGCGTGCCACACTCCTAATTTTAATTTCAATATCCTGATGTCACTACATGAGGGCACACAACTTGCCCGATAAACTCCACACGACGATTGCACGGTGATTGCACAATGATTGCACGTTGAATGCACGTTGAATGCACGTAGAATGCACGGTTCCTAAAGGAAATACAAAGTAACAGAGGTTGAACTATACTTGCCACAAAACACTAGTATCGACCGGCAAAAATGGTACTTACGAAACACGCTTTGACCTGTAAAACTTCGAACACGCTAAGAAAAACTTCGCACTAAACAAGGTCGCCCCCTAAACATGGCGGCCATTTCACTACATGTGCCTTTGCGTGAACCGCGCCGGCCTGGGTACTAAACTAATACTTGAAACCGCTGTACGCGATTAGTAAACTCGAGCTTACAGATACAATTGCTCGTTGGCTCAAAAAGGTTTTAGAGAAGCTGGAATTAATATTACTAAGTATGGGGTACACAGCATCCGAGCAGCTGCCACATCTGCTGCCAAAGTAGCTAACGTGTCAGTGAAGACAATCATGGATGCCGCTGGATGGGCCAATGCTGTAACTTTCAGCAAGTTCTACGACAAGTCAATCAGGGATAGTGTATGTGAAAATTTTGGTATTGACCTTGCTTCTGAAAACTCAGTGTTGATGTTAAAAAAAACACTTGCCTTAACAGGAGAATGCTTCTGTCATGTATTAATTATCTCTGCTCAGGAGGTCATGGCCTTCTGCTTTAAAAAATCTCCACGTGACTTCGTAGCGACTTTGACCAATCACGAAGTAGAATTTAAAAAATTAACGAGGCTTACCTGTAAGGTGAAGTTTGATTGTAATTCTACGAGTTATTGGTCAGGAGCGGAGAAGTCACGTGTCCACCACACGTGATTACCATTCTCACGGCCCTATCCTTGTCAATTTTGAAACGCCTATCGTTCATCAATTTCCTATGAAACTTCCCACCGATTTATTATCGGTGATTATTATATTCAAGAAGGAAATAGTCTTTATGGTGGGCGCCACGTTTGTCACAACGCCCTAGTTTTTTTCACGTAGCATAGGCAATAAAAACCAAAGCACAACTTAGTTTAGTCAGAGACTGTTAGTGAAGTTACACCGCTACCGTGCTACGATCAGAGGATCCAATGTACCGCTAATTCAGTTGTTTTTCACTGTCGCTCTGCTACCCTTTGGTGCGAGTCGTCAACCAAAGTACGTAAGTTTGCTTATTGTTAGTCTTTTCGTTAACACGAAAGGTTTCATTTAGTATCTAGGTTTTATTGCCGTGAAATCGCTTTCACGAGATCTATGGCTTATTGTCAAGTTACCTTATTAGTCCAGTTGTCATATGATTGCCAAATTGTGATTCTTTCAAGCTATATTTATATTTATCTTCGTTTGGTATGACAAGAGTTGTTATCGCCTCAGTTTACTGGTTCAAGTATCAATTGTCACGTCTGTTTCACGCTATGGTCTCGTTTGTTCTATTGTGATTGTTCTATTCTGTTCAGATTTGTATTTTTATGTCTTATCTAAGGGACGTATTCTTAACTATGGCTTTTCAGTTCGAACCTACTACTTATCCTGCTACTACTGCTTCTTATGCGACTACTACATCTACTTGCATGAGTGCAACACCTACTTGTACTACTCGCGATCTACTGGTTTACGCTATTTTGTCAAACGCTATTTATTGTGGACTAGATCTATGGGCTTGATCTGTCATTAACTCAGTTTGAATCTACCAAGTGGAGTTCGGATATCTCGCACCGCGCTACCCCTGAAGTTGTTTAGATTTGAGTAAGAAGCAACCTCTAGAATCGTGCAATTACACCCTTGTACTTTGGGGATGGCCATGAGCCTTTGGGAATTTTCTGGGGCAAACACACCAAACCATTGGGAAACAAGTAAACTCATACAAATTGTCCGTCCATGTAAATTTTAAGTATTTTCGGTCCTGTTTAGATATAGAGACCGAGAAATACGCATCCTTTAAATCAATAGATTTTTTTTTCCTGATTATTTATTTATTTATTTATTTATTTACACCGTTACATAGCATTTCAAAAAAAGATAATTACAGGCATTGCTAGAACATGCAACATACACACACATACACGCACACACACGCACAACCACAAAACAAAGGCTGAGCAAAATTTAGAACACTAAATTCTAAAGGAACCGGCATGACAAACAGAAAATACATTTCGCAACAGATACTCCTTCAAAATTTAAACGCCAGAGGATTGAATAACCACTTTTGATTAAAATTGTCTAGAGTAGCATTCTTCCGAGCTAAATACAATTAAGTTTGATATTTTTGCTTTAACTTAACCTTAAGTAATTGTATATTTGGTTTCACGTTATTTCTTCTACAGTAATAAATAATAGATTTCCCTAGTATAATACAGTAATTCAAAAAGCTATTATTATTGCCACTGATGCCTAAAATTACATCTCGCGAAGTTAAATTAATATTAGAATTCGTACATTTCTTCCAACATAACTCAAAGTCTTTCAAAAATATAAGAGAGAACGAACAACTAAAAAAATAAGTGCTCAATATCTTCCTTAGTTAAATTACAAAACGTACCTTTGAATCAATAGATGCCATGAAACATCCAGGTGTCATCATCGCGACAGCAGTTCGTATTGTATCCATCTTAAAATGGTGGTAAACTACGTACTGATTCATTGATTTTAAATTCAAGATCATGCGATAGGAACCATCTTCCTTGGGACGCAAAAATACCGATGAAATAAATTCCCCCTGCTCGTGTTTTGATTGCTGGGTTACACCTTTCTCGAGCAGTGAAAGAATTTCAGAATCAATAAATTCTGCTTCCTCAGGAGACCATTTTGGTTGGAATGGAGTCTTAACTTGTACATGAATTTGATAAAACTCAATGTTTTGGCCAGTGACAGTTTCCAGAATTTCTGGATCCGAGGTCAGTTTTCCGCCATTGATCAGCATAATTGATAATGTGATCAGCCTGAAAATGCTGGACCCTAAGCCTGTAATGCTCCACAAGACATGGTAGCGTTGGGCTATATTTGCTTACCTCAAGTTCTGGTAATAGGTCAACAAAGGTTTCTAGTTCTACTTCCTCTGTTGTTGATCGGCACGCTTCGTGCGAGGGTAAAATGGCTTGGGCTTGTGCTGCCGACTCTGTGCCGGCGTCGCTCGAGCTCGTTAAACTTTCCGGCAAAGGTGCTATCAACTTTAGCTTTTAAATTAAGCAGTATATCTGTGGATTTCACAGCGATGTGGCCAACCTTAGCCAGGTTTGTCTGAAGGCGGGTAAACTTGAGATCTTTCCCTCGTCCTGTCCAAGGAAGCCTGTTCCAAATTTCTCCCGTTGACTTTAGGGACAACAACTTTGCCACAGTTGGTTGGCGATGATATTTCTCGACTTTTGCTTTCAGCTAGTCATCGCTAATTTGTGAAGCCAGCTTTTGTTGGCAACGTTTGCAAGCTTTTCCGAGACCGGTTCTGCGGTTCGCTCGGCCTCGTCGAGTGTGATTGAGGCAATGTAACCTGACTCTCCGCCGAGTGTGACTTTTTATCTTGGCCGTTTGCCCCTCTGTAAGCAGGTCATTAACCTCACTAGAGATGCATGGTTCAGACAAATGGCGTGGTCTTTTCGAGGCAGATTCTGCCCCTTTATCGCCATGTTTGTCCACGTCATAGGGACGTTTGAGCGATTCGCTCATGGCGGTCATATTTGTGTTTAGCCTCGTCAACACGGGTGTTAGAAGCTGTAAAAGATTCTCCTGTTGGGCTTCAAGATGCCCTTCAGAGAGAAGTGCAATTTCCTCTTCTAGGGTTATGTTGTCGTTCATTTTTCAAGAGGCCAACTTTCTTCAGCCTATCTGCTTGCTAACCGAACGCAACTGACTGCTTGCTTCCCGCGCGCTATCTCCACGTGACTTCGTAGCGGCTTTGACCAATCACGAAGTAGAATAACACAAGAGTTTCAGAGTCTGATTTTCCAAACACTTCTTGTGTGCAAAGAAAGTCGAACAAAATATATTCAGCCTTTATAGTAGAAAACATGTGCGATGGTTTCTGGGCGACGGACAGTCTCCTGGTGAAAGATTATGGGAGGAAACACTTTGCAGAGAAGGTTATCACGAAGGAAAATAAGCCAGAACATTTAGATTTCTTCAAGACAGCGGTTGGAGTAGGCATTCACGATAGTAAAACTTACACTTTTGGAGAAGACTGTTCTTTGGATCCAAGAAACATGTTTAACATGCGTTCAAATGTAGTGATGGTTGATTGGGCCCTTGATTTCCACAATACTAGCGGTCAAGTTTTGTAGATAGCCAAATTATGTTACTTTAATGGGTCAGATGATTGAAACGAAAAAAAACCGTGACTGAGGGACGACCGCCAAAATAAATTTCCTCGTTTCTCTGTTAACGGCATAAATTCTTTTATAATGCATCAAACTTTTTCGCCCGCGCATGATTGGTCTAAACACCTTGACAAACAGAACACCGACATCTGGTTTACCAACGAAATCGAGGAAAATGGAAAACTTCTCTTCCTAGGACTGTTTGTTAAGCGGCGTCAACGACGAACTGCGAACGACGGTGTAGAGAAAACCGACGAATCCCGACAGATTACTTGACGAATCATCCTACAAACCTAACTTCACACAAAGTCACGACTTTAAAGACTTTGACGAGACGAGCGCAACTAGTTTGTGACACCGGACAGCTTACGTGCCGAAAACAAAATGCCTTGAACGTGTTTTTCTCAGGAACGACTACAACGCTGGCTTTATTGGACGAAACATTTACCTGACCTACTGAAGCTGACGCAACCAACAAGAGCCTGAGACCTATTTGTTCCT
>JAHPZR010042815.1:0-12428 GCA_019787425.1 Platygyra sinensis | reverse complement strand
TGTCTAGTGCGAAGCACAGACACTATGAGAAAACGCTAAAATCCTCTGGTAAGTGCTTCATATATGGCAAATTATTACGTCATACGAATAAAGTTTCACTGAGGTTTCTCCTACGTGACACATTACATGAAGCATTTTTTACTGGGTACCTGGAGGGTAATATCATCGATAATCACTCGTAATTTCTTCGTGACCCGAAATAAACAACCGATGACAATAGGAACCAATCGAATGCGTATTAGTAGAGACGACAATTGCGTCAACACCATGTGCTTTCCACGACAACTCCCAGCAACTGCATGAAAATACGACGATTTGCTTTTGTTGCTTTCTTCGACGTGTGTGATACGAGTTGTCCTATCGGTAAGTTACCTGTTAGTTTCTTTGCACATGATGAATTTCAAAAGACGTATTTTCTTAGTATGCCACAGCTTTCGAAGTATGTGTCAATCGAGCCGAATGAAAGGTTTCGAAAGGTGCTTCAAAGTTGAAGATCAAGGTACTTGGCGCCGACAGAATCTCCATGCTGTAATTTTGCTACCGCCAGCGAAGAGGATATAAATTAAGCTTTATGAGCGCCATTTGGCGAAAGAAAGAGCCCTCCGGGTATTAAATGAGCTCCATTTAGGGAAAGAAAAGCTTGTTATGGAAAATATTGAGCCCCTTTTTAGGATAACAAAGCCCGCTGAGGGATTAAATAAGCCCTCTCAGGGAAATGTAAACGGCAGAAAATCTTTCGCGGCTGAAGGATTTAAGCTTAATGTGAAAATACCTGTCATTACCCAAACATATACGAAAGCTGTGGCGATTTCCTTCCGACAAAGTCTTACTTGAACTGGTAATCTTGTTAAATATCACCCAAGGGTTGCCTGAATCAGAAGTCAATGTACACATTTTAGAAACATAAAACAATATGTGCATTTATTCAAACAAGGTGACCTTGTTGTAAAACAAACATTTCATAAATGCCTAAGAACATGATGAAATTGAAATAGTATGCATAGTGATATACAGATTTAGCAAAGCTTAAAAGCACTGTAATATTGCTTCAAAAACTCTACTTTAAGAAATTTGTAGAAAACAGATGTTTTACATGTTTCCAGTTGTTTTGCGAGTTATGTGTATTTTTATCACCAGTCCTCATATTTCTTTCCTTTTTCCTTTCTTTTTTGACACCTTCTCTTTCTCTTTCAATTTCAGATACTAATATCTCACGTTGAGACAGGTGGACATGGCTGACCAAATACCCAGTGGTATTGGCCCGGGGGAGGTACTCCTTTATTAGGGCTTAATGGGGACGTGCGGCCAGCCAGGGTATGTTTTTCGGGATTTTTGTCTTAAACAGGGTATCGAATTTATCATTTTTTGTCTTAATCAGGGTATCGATTTATCAATTTTTGTCTTAAATGGGATATCTTTTCTTGGACGATAAACAGCAAAATTTTACAAGCTCTTGTAAATTAATATTGACTTCCGTTGACTTTGGCATTGATACCAGGCACATTAAATTTCCATTGATTACACAACGAGAAAGCCACACAATTTGTAACCGTAGCTTTTGATTATGTCTTTGACAGGGTATCAAAAATCGGAATTCTGTCTTAAACAGGGTAGGAAAATCTGTGAGATTTGTCTTAAACAGGGCCAGGGTATGAGGGGCCGGGCCGCACCTCCCCACCCAGGGATATATTGAGTACCCCCCGGGTATTGGACAGAGAGAGAATAATGATCAGATACCTGATGTATCTGCCACACAGGAAAACCTATGTGATCAGGCAACCACGGAGTTTGTAGCATGCATCCACAATGTTTCTCCACTAAAAAAGGGAGTTACTGTGACTGACAACTTTAAGGTAAAGAAAAAACTGTCCCGGGAGTGTGTTTTTCGCCACCAAAACTGAAGAGATTTACTAGCCTGAGTCAAGCAAACTCCCCAGTAAAAATTAAGAAGTTCCACATTGACACAAAATCAAATGCAGAAGATTTGCTGATGGGTCATGATGTAACCATTGAACATTTTCCAGCAATAGACTTTTATAATAAGGTTAAACTTCCCACAACAATGAACCTGTCCACCATCAAATCTGTGTGTCCTGTCCAAATAGTTACAGTAACTGCCAAAATTACCCATTTGTATCCTTCAAAGACTGTCGGTTCCAAAAACCTATAACTCCAGCATGCCATTATTGCTGATTGATCAGGAACCATGAAAATGACATTATGGGAGAACTTTGTTGGCAGCATAATGCAGGGTGACACATACACCTTCCGTGATATCTTTGTATATAAAGATAAGATGAGCCATGAATCTTCCTAAACGCTGCCAAATCTGGCTCCACAGTTGAATCTGCCCCACAAATTCAAGAAGTTCTCCCATTTACAGTCCTTGAAAGTACCACAGTTTATGGAGGAATAATTGGAGTTAATCAAGCTGCTTCCTATCTGTCCTGCTGCAAGTGCAATGAAAAGGTTCATCCCAATCCTGAATATGCTTTTATACGGAATATGCCAAGTGCCATTTCAAGCAAAAGCAGACAGCTTCTAAAGCACACTGGTTTACTCAAGTGTTATTTCAAGGCACAAATGATGACAGAATAGATCTAACTTTATTTGAAGATGCTATTCACCAAATTGCTAAGGTTACTAGCGATACTGTCGAAGTAAAAGGTCTTACTCAAGCAGTTACTTCGACACCCATCTGTGCAACTTATAATCGACGAAGCATAGTTGAAAATGTAAGTCAACAAACAGCCATGTTATTATTGATATTAGTTCCTCATTTTGTTGTTGTGACTTCACAAGTTGGATGAAAGCTTCTAAAATTTCCACAAACTGTTCGTATTTCTTATATTACATGTACATTGTAAAATGACAAGACAAGAATGACAACAGAATGTCGGTCAGTAAACAGCCACGTTATTATAGTTATAACTTCCTCTTTTTATTGTTGTTGTTAATTCACAAGTTGGATGAAAGCTGTTAGTTGAAGTTGCACAAACTGTTATTTACAAGTAGACTGACAAGGCAAGAATGACATTGCAATGAATCTTACTTTAAGATCGTTAGATGGTATTCACCAAATCGCTAAGCTAACTGGCTATGCTGCTGAAGTTTTTAGAACTCTCTCAAGCAGACATAGAATCTATACTGTTTACTTTCGCCATCCTTTTATAACTTGTAGTTGATAAAGTAGAGTAGTTGAAAATGTTAGTCACTAGCCCACCATTTAATTATTCTTATGAATTTTGCATTATTCATATGTATGAAGAAACAAGCTTCTATAAGTAACTTAAAAAATTACACAAACTTTTTGTATTTCTCATTTACAACTAGTTGCATGCCTTGAAATAAAGTTGTGTTCAATTCATTTCATCGTTACCACTGTGATGTTGAAAATAACAAATTATTCGTAATAGTTAGCACTACTTCCACAAAAATGTTTGCAATAATGTCAACCACACCCCAAAGCAGACCAACCTCTACTCCTCCTTATTTTTCTATATCACCTTCAACACGTTTGTTAGTTCTGGCCATATTTCTTTTCTAGACTGTTGGAGCTTCACATTATACCCCAGCCTCCACACCTGTACTCTATGACGGATAAATCGTAATTACGTTCACGAAGTCTAACGCAGTCCTATATAACCATATACACATTACTCAATTACCCAGCACTAGACACATGTACGCATTTCGGACCTATTTTTACTTTAAGCAAACAATTTCTTACAACATGAACGATGTTGTGGCAAGAAACCGAAGCAAACCTAAAGATCCTATCACTACGGTACCCAAACGAGATTTTTACATCGTTTTACCTTATCTTGGTCTTCAGAGTAAAATCATCACAAAGCAACTTAAATCTTGTATCTACAAGTTCTATGGTTGCATTAACCCAAAAATAATTTTTCGTAACACTCACCGCATTAACTCTTTATTCCCCTACAAGGACAGGCTTGACCGCTCTCTCAAGTCTAAGGTTGTATACAAGGCTAGCTGCTGGGACTGTGATGACTTTTACATCGGTAAAACGAAGCGTCGTTTACACGACAGAAAAACTGAACATTTTAAAACACTCACGAAGAGTTGTCAAACATCAGCCATCCCGGATCACATTACCTCAACAGGACACAATATCAAGTGGGACCTCTTTGAAATTTTAGCAACCGGGCGTTCTGATATTCATTGTAGAATTAAAGAATCATTATTGATTAAGGATTTAAAACCTTCTTTAAACGAAAATGTGGGCAGCGAGAAACTTTTACTTCACTAGCCTTTTATATATTGTCCAGCAGACTTCAATTGGCCTGTATATTATCAGGTTTTTTTTTATCACTATTGTCTTAATTAGGTTCCAGTCTTGCTCTTAAACATTTAAATATCTTGTTGTATAATCTAACCGTCACTTCTGAAGATGTATGTTGAGGCATACGAAACGTTAAGTCATTAATCAAAGTTTTTTACAACATGCGTTGTCTCGTCATGTTTGTAACCGCAGTTTGTGTATTCTTTCTGTTACCTCAGAGGTTTTAACGGGACTCGATATATTCACTTCTTCTTCCAGCTTGACGTCCACTTGACGTTAAGGTCAGACGTTCCCCCCCCCCCCCCCCCTCTTTAAAGGGCCCTAGTCAGCCACACCTTTGTTTTTGTTTACATGCGAGAATTTGGTTATTTTATTTTATTTTGAGCCTGTCGAAACGAAGAAAAATCACTGTTAAACTATTTAAGATAATTACAGATACCTTCAGGAAAACAAATTACAGTAAAATACGAATTCACCTCACCATGCAATATCAATAATTTCGATGCCATCGAAAATGGCGAAGGCTGACTAGGGTCCTTTAACGTCCACTTGTGACTTTGTTGCCAGAAAAGTCATTGCATTCCAGTCGCTACAGATGTGAAGATATCACTGATAATTCATTTACTGCTTTCAAAAAGTAGAGGAAACCCTCTTTACTCGAAGAGTCTAGTTTTCAACAGTCTGTCAATCGCGCGGGTAAGTGAAAACTTGATTTGCTGTGTGCCGTTCATTATATGAAGAAAAATGTATTTTGAGACCTGTTTGGTCACAAATGCTTTACACTAACGTCCAAAAATTAACTTCTTCCCTCTTAAACGTTCAGGGAACGTTAGGCTATGTCTTAATGCATCTTAGTAAAGAGAGTCGATTTAAAATACACTTTAAACTATTTACCTAAATGGCTTTTTAACATGTTTAAGACGATCTAATCGAGGTTTTAGATTAATTGATAAATTCAAGATAATAAATTTAATAAGTACGTTACAAACTGCCGCAACTTTAGAGAACTATTTCGAAAAGTTTTAGCACTTTTGTCATAGGCAGAATTTATACTAGAAACGAAGTATTCGACGCCGAATTTATATTAGAATACGATTTGTCTATCTCAGACGATTTAGCCTCTGAGACGGATAACTCGAACAGGTATAAAGCCGATGTATAGACGAATTATGTGGTCAAATATCGTCTTCAGCTTATTCGTCTGTCAGCACGTCTAGGAGACGTGCTGACAGACGAATCAGTTGACGACGAATTTCGCCACATAATTCGTCTAAACAACGGATTTATACCTTCATGAGGTATCCATCTTGGGCAACGAATTACCCGTCTCAGACATGCAATACGTCTCACACGGATCATTCGTCCCTAATATAGATCTGTCCATCAAAAAAAAATATTAAGACCGATTTAGGAAGAAACAACGCAACCGCACCCCTCTTGACTGCACGTGCAGTTGTTGGTTCTTTAATGCAATCGATCATCGGCCTTTAAGTATGGAAAAACAACAGAAGACAGCAATAAATACCTCCTAAATACGATAGCGTCTGACTGTAATATGCAGCTTATATAACTTGCAATAAAGTAAGTTTACAGGATGCTGGACACTGGTCTTTTCTCTTAACGTCCAACAATAGTGTTTACCCGTGAAAACTCGTCCCAATCTCGTCTCGTTAAAACGTCAAGCGTCATACTATACTCCCATCCTGATTTGAGAGAAAACCAGACTGTTAACAGTCTACAACACACGTACCAAAACTGATGCATGCCTCTAAATCTACTTACGACTGAGTGATTTACATCTTTACAGTCACAGCATAACCTGGGTCTCTCGGCGAAAATGTCTTGACATAGAAACGAGACTATATTCGTGGTGACGCTGCACCCGAAGATATCACTAGAAGTTCGATATAACGCTTTTCAAACTTTCATTCACTCATTATGACCGAAGTTTAATCTTTGTAAAGCAAGCAACATGCATGCAGTGTAAAGCCTGTGCTATTATACTCTATAGCTACAGCTTCCTAAGTTCTTTACAACAGAACAGAGCACAGTCGAGGCTTCTTTATTTGTTTATGATAAAGAATCCAATAATTTTCCCACGCATTAGGCTGAATTTGAAAACCAAACTTTATTTCCAAAGAAGCAAAAGTGGAGTCAGTCGAGCTCTGTTCTCGGATAAAGCACACTAAAATAAGCCAATCACAATACCAGTGTCCAGCATCCTGTAAACTTACTTTATTGCAAGTTATATAAGCTGCATATTACAGTCAGACGCTATCGTATTTAGGAGGTATTTATTGCTGTCTTCTGTTGTTTTTCCATACTTAAAGGCCGATGATCGATTGCATTAAAGAACCAACAACTGCACGTGCAGTCAAGAGGGTGCGGTTGCGTTGTTTCTTCCTAAATCGGTCTTAATATTTTTTTTTTGATGGACAGATCTATATTAGGGACGAATGATCCGTGTGAGACGTATTGCATGTCTGAGACGGGTAATTCGTTGCCCAAGATGGATACCTCATGAAGGTATAAATCCGTTGTTTAGACGAATTATGTGGCGAAATTCGTCGTCAACTGATTCGTCTGTCAGCACGTCTCCTAGACGTGCTGACAGACGAATAAGCTGAAGACGATATTTGACCACATAATTCGTCTATACATCGGCTTTATACCTGTTCGAGTTATCCGTCTCAGAGGCTAAATCGTCTGAGATAGACAAATCGTATTCTAATATAAATTCGGCGTCGAATACTTCGTTTCTAGTATAAATTCTGCCTATGACAAAAGTGCTAAAACTTTTCGAAATAGTTCTCTAAAGTTGCGGCAGTTTGTAACGTACTTATTAAATTTATTATCTTGAATTTATCAATTAATCTAAAACCTCGATTAGATCGTCTTAAACATGTTAAAAAGCCATTTAGGTAAATAGTTTAAAGTGTATTTTAAATCGACTCTCTTTACTAAGATGCATTAAGACATAGCCTAACGTTCCCTGAACGTTTAAGAGGGAAGAAGTTAATTTTTGGACGTTAGTGTAAAGCATTTGTGACCAAACAGGTCTCAAAATACATTTTTCTTCATATAATGAACGGCACACAGCAAATCAAGTTTTCACTTACCCGCGCGATTGACAGACTGTTGAAAACTAGACTCTTCGAGTAAAGAGGGTTTCCTCTACTTTTTGAAAGCAGTAAATGAATTATCAGTGATATCTTCACATCTGTAGCGACTGGAATGCAATGACTTTTCTGGCAACAAAGTCACAAGTGGACGTTAAAGGACCCTAGTCAGCCTTCGCCATTTTCGATGGCATCGAAATTATTGATATTGCATGGTGAGGTGAATTCGTATTTTACTGTAATTTGTTTTCCTGAAGGTATCTGTAATTATCTTAAATAGTTTAACAGTGATTTTTCTTCGTTTCGACAGGCTCAAAATAAAATAAAATAACCAAATTCTCGCATGTAAACAAAAACAAAGGTGTGGCTGACTAGGGCCCTTTAAAGAGGGGGGGGGGGGGGGGGAACGTCTGACCTTAACGTCAAGTGGACGTCAAGCTGGAAGAAGAAGTGAATATATCGAGTCCGTTAAAACCTCTGAGGTAACAGAAAGAATACACAAACTGCGGTTACAAACATGACGAGACAACGCATGTTGTAAAAAACTTTGATTAATGACTTAACGTTTCGTATGCCTCAACATACATCTTCAGAAGTGACGGTTAGATTATACAACAAGATATTTAAATGTTTAAGAGCAAGACTGGAACCTAATTAAGACAATAGTGATAAAAAAAAACCTGATAATATACAGGCCAATTGAAGTCTGCTGGACAATATATAAAAGGCTAGTGAAGTAAAAGTTTCTCGCTGCCCACATTTTCGTTTAAAGAAGGTTTTAAATCCTTAATCAATAATGATTCTTTAATTCTACAATGAATATCAGAACGCCCGGTTGCTAAAATTTCAAAGAGGTCCCACTTGATATTGTGTCCTGTTGAGGTAATGTGATCCGGGATGGCTGATGTTTGACAACTCTTCGTGAGTGTTTTAAAATGTTCAGTTTTTCTGTCGTGTAAACGACGCTTCGTTTTACCGATGTAAAAGTCATCACAGTCCCAGCAGCTAGCCTTGTATACAACCTTAGACTTGAGAGAGCGGTCAAGCCTGTCCTTGTAGGGGAATAAAGAGTTAATGCGGTGAGTGTTACGAAAAATTATTTTTGGGTTAATGCAACCATAGAACTTGTAGATACAAGATTTAAGTTGCTTTGTGATGATTTTACTCTGAAGACCAAGATAAGGTAAAACGATGTAAAAATCTCGTTTGGGTACCGTAGTGATAGGATCTTTAGGTTTGCTTCGGTTTCTTGCCACAACATCGTTCATGTTGTAAGAAATTGTTTGCTTAAAGTAAAAATAGGTCCGAAATGCGTACATGTGTCTAGTGCTGGGTAATTGAGTAATGTGTATATGGTTATATAGGACTGCGTTAGACTTCGTGAACGTAATTACGATTTATCCGTCATAGAGTACAGGTGTGGAGGCTGGGGTATAATGTGAAGCTCCAACAGTCTAGAAAAGAAATATGGCCAGAACTAACAAACGTGTTGAAGGTGATATAGAAAAATAAGGAGGAGTAGAGGTTGGTCTGCTTTGGGGTGTGGTTGACATTATTGCAAACATTTTTGTGGAAGTAGTGCTAACTATTACGAATAATTTGTTATTTTCAACATCACAGTGGTAACGATGAAATGAATTGAACACAACTTTATTTCAAGGCATGCAACTAGTTGTAAATGAGAAATACAAAAAGTTTGTGTAATTTTTTAAGTTACTTATAGAAGCTTGTTTCTTCATACATATGAATAATGCAAAATTCATAAGAATAATTAAATGGTGGGCTAGTGACTAACATTTTCAACTACTCTACTTTATCAACTACAAGTTATAAAAGGATGGCGAAAGTAAACAGTATAGATTCTATGTCTGCTTGAGAGAGTTCTAAAAACTTCAGCAGCATAGCCAGTTAGCTTAGCGATTTGGTGAATACCATCTAACGATCTTAAAGTAAGATTCATTGCAATGTCATTCTTGCCTTGTCAGTCTACTTGTAAATAACAGTTTGTGCAACTTCAACTAACAGCTTTCATCCAACTTGTGAATTAACAACAACAATAAAAAGAGGAAGTTATAACTATAATAACGTGGCTGTTTACTGACCGACATTCTGTTGTCATTCTTGTCTTGTCATTTTACAATGTACATGTAATATAAGAAATACGAACAGTTTGTGGAAATTTTAGAAGCTTTCATCCAACTTGTGAAGTCACAACAACAAAATGAGGAACTAATATCAATAATAACATGGCTGTTTGTTGACTTACATTTTCAACTATGCTTCGTCGATTATAAGTTGCACAGATGGGTGTCGAAGTAACTGCTTGAGTAAGACCTTTTACTTCGACAGTATCGCTAGTAACCTTAGCAATTTGGTGAATAGCATCTTCAAATAAAGTTAGATCTATTCTGTCATCATTTGTGCCTTGAAATAACACTTGAGTAAACCAGTGTGCTTTAGAAGCTGTCTGCTTTTGCTTGAAATGGCACTTGGCATATTCCGTATAAAAGCATATTCAGGATTGGGATGAACCTTTTCATTGCACTTGCAGCAGGACAGATAGGAAGCAGCTTGATTAACTCCAATTATTCCTCCATAAACTGTGGTACTTTCAAGGACTGTAAATGGGAGAACTTCTTGAATTTGTGGGGCAGATTCAACTGTGGAGCCAGATTTGGCAGCGTTTAGGAAGATTCATGGCTCATCTTATCTTTATATACAAAGATATCACGGAAGGTGTATGTGTCACCCTGCATTATGCTGCCAACAAAGTTCTCCCATAATGTCATTTTCATGGTTCCTGATCAATCAGCAATAATGGCATGCTGGAGTTATAGGTTTTTGGAACCGACAGTCTTTGAAGGATACAAATGGGTAATTTTGGCAGTTACTGTAACTATTTGGACAGGACACACAGATTTGATGGTGGACAGGTTCATTGTTGTGGGAAGTTTAACCTTATTATAAAAGTCTATTGCTGGAAAATGTTCAATGGTTACATCATGACCCATCAGCAAATCTTCTGCATTTGATTTTGTGTCAATGTGGAACTTCTTAATTTTTACTGGGGAGTTTGCTTGACTCAGGCTAGTAAATCTCTTCAGTTTTGGTGGCGAAAAACACACTCCCGGGACAGTTTTTTCTTTACCTTAAAGTTGTCAGTCACAGTAACTCCCTTTTTTAGTGGAGAAACATTGTGGATGCATGCTACAAACTCCGTGGTTGCCTGATCACATAGGTTTTCCTGTGTGGCAGATACATCAGGTATCTGATCATTATTCTCTCTCTGTCCAATACCCGGGGGGTACTCAATATATCCCTGGGTGGGGAGGTGCGGCCCGGCCCCTCATACCCTGGCCCTGTTTAAGACAAATCTCACAGATTTTCCTACCCTGTTTAAGACAGAATTCCGATTTTTGATACCCTGTCAAAGACATAATCAAAAGCTACGGTTACAAATTGTGTGGCTTTCTCGTTGTGTAATCAATGGAAATTTAATGTGCCTGGTATCAATGCCAAAGTCAACGGAAGTCAATATTAATTTACAAGAGCTTGTAAAATTTTGCTGTTTATCGTCCAAGAAAAGATATCCCATTTAAGACAAAAATTGATAAATCGATACCCTGATTAAGACAAAAAATGATAAATTCGATACCCTGTTTAAGACAAAAATCCCGAAAAACATACCCTGGCTGGCCGCACGTCCCCATTAAGCCCTAATAAAGGAGTACCTCCCCCGGGCCAATACCACTGGGTATTTGGTCAGCCATGTCCACCTGTCTCAACGTGAGATATTAGTATCTGAAATTGAAAGAGAAAGAGAAGGTGTCAAAAAAGAAAGGAAAAAGGAAAGAAATATGAGGACTGGTGATAAAAATACACATAACTCGCAAAACAACTGGAAACATGTAAAACATCTGTTTTCTACAAATTTCTTAAAGTAGAGTTTTTGAAGCAATATTACAGTGCTTTTAAGCTTTGCTAAATCTGTATATCACTATGCATACTATTTCAATTTCATCATGTTCTTAGGCATTTATGAAATGTTTGTTTTACAACAAGGTCACCTTGTTTGAATAAATGCACATATTGTTTTATGTTTCTAAAATGTGTACATTGACTTCTGATTCAGGCAACCCTTGGGTGATATTTAACAAGATTACCAGTTCAAGTAAGACTTTGTCGGAAGGAAATCGCCACAGCTTTCGTATATGTTTGGGTAATGACAGGTATTTTCACATTAAGCTTAAATCCTTCAGCCGCGAAAGATTTTCTGCCGTTTACATTTCCCTGAGAGGGCTTATTTAATCCCTCAGCGGGCTTTGTTATCCTAAAAAGGGGCTCAATATTTTCCATAACAAGCTTTTCTTTCCCTAAATGGAGCTCATTTAATACCCGGAGGGCTCTTTCTTTCGCCAAATGGCGCTCATAAAGCTTAATTTATATCCTCTTCGCTGGCGGTAGCAAAATTACAGCATGGAGATTCTGTCGGCGCCAAGTACCTTGATCTTCAACTTTGAAGCACCTTTCGAAACCTTTCATTCGGCTCGATTGACACATACTTCGAAAGCTGTGGCATACTAAGAAAATACGTCTTTTGAAATTCATCATGTGCAAAGAAACTAACAGGTAACTTACCGATAGGACAACTCGTATCACACACGTCGAAGAAAGCAACAAAAGCAAATCGTCGTATTTTCATGCAGTTGCTGGGAGTTGTCGTGGAAAGCACATGGTGTTGACGCAATTGTCGTCTCTACTAATACGCATTCGATTGGTTCCTATTGTCATCGGTTGTTTATTTCGGGTCACGAAGAAATTACGAGTGATTATCGATGATATTACCCTCCAGGTACCCAGTAAAAAATGCTTCATGTAATGTGTCACGTAGGAGAAACCTCAGTGAAACTTTATTCGTATGACGTAATAATTTGCCATATATGAAGCACTTACCAGAGGATTTTAGCGTTTTCTCATAGTGTCTGTGCTTCGCACTAGACACA